>JARYGA010041494.1:0-30316 GCA_030545235.1 Helianthus tuberosus
CAATCCACATCCCCATACAAATCTTTAAGTTGTTACGAGTACGCGACCTATAATTTTATCAAGTGAAAGTTATCAACCGGTTAAAGTGACACCATAATTATAAATAAATGATAGAAGAGAGCTTACATATAAACGCTTTGCACGGTCAGTAAAAAACTCCAACGAATCAAAATCATTTTCACTTATCTCCCTATCTTGTAACATTTTTTTGCACCTCTTAGTGGCGTGGGTTTGTAACAATACTTTCTTGTATCCAACTGTTTTACCCTCTTTTGTCCTACACAAAAAGGAGTATTGTAAATTATAAGTGTTAAATATAGAGATAGTTAATAATATTTATAATTATGATTAGCTTACCAAGTTGATACGATGTTGATCAAATCGTATTGACCCGCCTGTATGACGGCACAAGTCATTTTTGCGGTTTGCTCTCCCGGCTATTGACTTTTTTTGCCATTTTTCGGTGTTCCAATGTTGTAATGATAAAAATTAATGGTGAGTCTGGGAAAAAAATAATTTGCATCAAATCGAGCACCATATCACTCATTTTGACTCGCTAACCAACCCGCTAATGTTTTCATCTATAAATAAGGGGAAAATGTTAAGGTCATGTGAAGTTTCACGCGTTCATTGGTCAAATATATCCTTCACACGTTTTTTACCGTTTTGTCTGTATATTGAAAAAAACATATAAGTATATTACTCTATAATAACAAAGAACATCAATTCTTATCTACAGTAACCGCATATGAAATTTGGCAACCTGGGCGGGGACGGTTCATAAGGTTTTTATGTCATGTTTGTTGGATTATTCGGGTTCGTTTACGGGTCATCTGGTTCAGCATATAGGTCAGCGGGTCAGAAGCCAACACGTCAAGACTCAAGCTAAAACAGTTACCTAGAGAACAGATCAAAACCGAAAAACACTAAAGTGCCTGTTGAATGCATCTATGCATGATTCTGGATTATAAGTCACACACAAATGACATTCCCTTGTTAGTGTTAAGGAGATCTAAATAAGAAAATCCACATGATTATGAATCATTACTACCTCAAGTGATTAATATGTTTACAAGATAATCAACACTATTAAGGGTGTGATGCTAGGCGCTCTGCATTTGTGTCATGGTGGTTTGTGGGTATTTGATAGACTTTTCTGGTTATTTATAAAATATGTCACCTTAATCTGAGAAAAAAAATTGGTATATTAAGGATCTTCCAATTAATTGTACCAAGGCTTGCAGTGAGGTATTTCAAGGTCTTCCTATTCTTCAAGTAATTACACTACGCTGCAGAAGTAGTTTTTAAGTTTTGTCTATGATGATGTATGTATGTGTATCACTTAAGCATGCAGATCTTATTTGTTAACCAAACAACTTTGATGAATTAAGGACACTAGCATAATTTGCAGATTTGTTAAACATCTGCACAGAGCCGCAAAATATAAAACATTTCACTATTAGCTTAGCAATGATTCTACACCCGAGTTTATAGCGTAAAAGTCTAGAACTAAAAGTAAAACCACCTCAAATTCAATTATTTTACATACTTTGAATATATTAACTTTAGTACACTCATATTTCATGGTGATTATAAATTAAAAAACAGGCCACATAACGCATGTTGGTTCAGGCCCAATATAACACACTCTACACTCACAAGACACACACTTGCGACAAGTTTTGTATATTGAATTTCAAAAGAGAATTTACAAGTGGTTACTGAAACAAAGAAAACCTACCACTATTTATAATTAAAAATAAACACATGCTAAAAAACCAATTCTAAACAACCCACGTTCCCTGTGAATTCCGTCAAATCTGACCACTTCTTTTTCCTTTCAACTTGTAGGGAAAGCAACGAATTGATCCAAATAATGACCCCTTAATCTACTAGTTTGTTAGCTACTTAGTCAAATAAAACCCATGAGTTTAGCTACGTAACCCGTATCCGGTGACCCGTGACCCGTAAACAAACCCGAATAATCCAACAAAGCATGTGGGCATTTGGTCTAGTGGTATGATTCTCGCTTTGGGTGCGAGAGGTCCCGAGTTCGATTCTCGGAATGACCCCTTTTTATAAAAAAAAAAACATTACTCTTTTTATAATACATATTTTAAATGCCACTGTTTTGTTTAATTATATAATCTATGAGCCAAAGCCAACTCAAGACTTTAAAAACAGATCTACCTACTAAAGTGATATTATATTCAACAAATATGTGCTATTATATATAAATATAATGTTTACAACTTCAACTGTGTACATTTACTAATATGCGTTAATCATGACAAGATGCAACTTCATGACAAATATGAACAGCTACATTACCTGAATATGCAAACGTAAATTTGCTATTCTCTCACAAAATTTATTTTAGAGTAAACTGCCATTTTGGTCCCTGTGGTTTGGTAACTTTTGCCACTTTAGTCCAAAACTCAAACTTTTTGCATCTGGGTCCCTGTGGTTTCAGTTTTATTGCCATTTTGGTCCAAAAATAAAATTAGGTCATATTTTTCTTATAAAATACTGCTATTTTGTTCTTTTTCGCAGGGGAAAAATGATCATTTCTTTTTTATAAATAAATATCATATTTTATAAGACAAATATGACCTGATTTGCCCCTGATGAAAATGACAAAATTCCTGGATTTTATAAGACAAATATGACCTAATTTCATTTTTGGACCAAAATAGCAATAAAACTGAAACCACAGGGACCCAGATGCAAAAAGTTTGAGTTTTGGACTAAAGTGGCAAAAGTGACCAAACCATAGGGACCAAAATGGCAGTTACTCTTTATTTTAATATTTGATAGATGGGTAATTTAGTCATTCTTTTAATTTATTAAATTTACCATTTGATTCGTTTTATCACAAATGGAGTTTTGATTCGTTTTTATCACAAATGGAGTTTAAGACAAAAGTTCATAAACATGAGTCACTCATTGGATCAGTAACAAATTCTGAAATAATCTAGTTCACCTGACCTAACTTGATATAGGTAGCACCCATACGTTCGAGTAATTTCCTGAGCTAAAGAGGTGATAGCAATCCAAGCTGAAGCCGTGATGGTATTTTGCAAGGTGAATTCTGTGACGGCAATATGTTACACCAGATCAATCATATATAAACTTAATTTACTAGAATATAGTTGATGTAACAATGTACGAATATTGTATATCATGTATAAACATTCATTCAGGAGCAGCTAATGATGAGCTATACTATACATTATAACTGCTTGAATACCTTGGGCCAGTCGTAAAGCACCACGAGGACTTGTGTTGATAGATGTCTGGACGATATCCTCCACAAGTTTTGGCAAATTCTCTATACTATCTGCAAGCAAAAACACATTTTATAACATAACAGCGAGATAGAAGAAACTAAACTATATTGATTGACTTTGGTGTTGACATTTTATAACATAAAAACTATATTGATTGACTTTGGTGTTGACATTTTATAACATAATAGTGCACCCAAATCATATCCACTCAGCACGGAACCCACACGCGGCCACCAGTCATACAAGATCAGGTGCGAAAGTGGTGTGTTAAACACCTGCGTTACAGTTGCGTTAAGCACGGAACCCACATGCGGCCACCAGTCATACAAAATGTAATCTTTAGCGGTTTCAGAAGATGGCCAAATGTAATCACAATTCAGAAAACTATCATATTTGATGCATCTCTCATTCTCTAACAGGTGTAATTATGTATGTGTGTGTACGATACTGAAGAGATTCCTAGTCATTTAACAAGAAAAGTGACTGCACTTATAATTTAAAAGATATAAATGACATTCAATTTTCAGCTGCAATAAATGGTTGATTCATCAAACACAGATGATATGTAGCATATAACAAAGTCCTTGAGCCCCCTCAGTCCCTCACACTAATGAGTAAAAACTATTTAAATAGTCTGCCTCTTTATTTAAAACACTATCACCTTCCTCACTATCTCCCTCACAAACCGGCAATACCACCTCCTCTGCAACATCACGGAACTTAGCCACCAGAATAAATCTACTTCTTACACCACCAGAAGTTAGCCGGAATGTGTAGAAATTCGTCAAAATATGGCCGGAATTCGATTTTTTATCCAATACTTCAGCAAAACACTAATAAATTTCACATTTATACACTAATAGTAACAAAAAACACTTATAGTAGCAAAAACACACTAAATAAATTTCACAATTTCAGTCAAATTTAGGTTTTACAAAACTACCATGAAATTTAGGGACTTAGGGTTTACGATTGGGATCAGGTCAACTTACCGGTTTCACAGTTTGAAGCACCGCCCGTCTGGAACGCAGCTTCTGGCCTCTATCTTCGTCGTCGCCTACTCATCGGATGGTCGATTTCTTTGGTGGGAAGATTAGGGCTGGAATGAGTAGCGGGAAAGGGGAGACAGTGAGCCAATATAGAAGCGGGAATGTTTATTTTTATTTTCAATTAGGGCTTGAAGGGGTGGGCCACAGTTGACGACCCAAAGGTGTAACTTTTGTGATTTCTTTTGGAGTAAACTGCCATTTTGGTCCCTGTGGTTTAGTCAATTTTGTCATTTTAGTTCAAATCTTAAACTTTTTAAATCTGGGTCCCCGTAGTTTGCATTTTGTTGCCATTTTGGTCCAAAAACGAAATCAGGTCAGATTTTCAAAAAAGAACCTGCTATTTTGTCTTTATGCTCAGGGGTATTTTAGTCCTTCTGGCTTTATTATAGAGTAATACTGATTAAAAATAATTAAACCCAAAAATTTGCCTCTGATGTGTGTAAAATGCAACATATAAATTACATCAAATAACGCATAAAACTAACCCTTTTTAAGTACTAATATTGGAAAAAGAGTGTTTTTGTCTTCCTTTTGTATTTTCAGGATTAAATGAGCTCAAAAACACAAAAGAAGCAAAAAGACAGCTAGATCCAACATAAATACAAGAAAAGGAATATAAGTGGACTGCCCGACCCCTCAACGGCATCTTCCCAAGCAAAATAGAGAAGGCAGAAGACTGAACACGCCCCGTGCTCATCCAGCACGGGGCCGTGCCCAAGAAGCAGCAGAAAAGACAAACCTATAGAAGTTTCTATTGCCCACCACGGGGCCGTGCCCAGTGAACACGGGGGCGTGGCGAAAGTACAGCAGGCGCATTAATTGTAATTGCGAATTACAATTAATGAAGAGAGAGAGTGTCAGACAGGCACGAGGCCGTGTCCAGCGGACACGGGGGCGTGCCCAGCCTTCTGTTCAGCCTATAAATAGGAGTGCTTGGCTTCATTTCAACTCATCCCTTGGCACACCACCTCTTTCACACTTCATCCACCACCCACCACCATCACAACACCATCATCCACCACCATCATCCATTGTCCATCGTAGAGTGTGTGAGTCGTCTCGGGATCCAAGATTGATCGTAAGAGTTCTTGACAATCATGGCCATGTTTGCCTAAGTCTCTTACATCACTTGGTGAAGACAAAGTGTCTAGTATAATACTTTTTATTTCTAATCTTTTGCACTTTTTATTTGGTTTTGTATTAATGACTTTAATAACTAGTTACTTATGTTGAAGGTGATCTTTCCTTATCGTTTGTCCGTGGTGTCTTGGCATTATTTTACTGTCTATATAAAATAAAGGATTTTCACCATTCATATCTCCACGGTCTATATGGAGGTATGTTGGCTACCTGGTCGGGGGTTAAGGGAACGGTTTGGTAAAGGTCTTGCCATTGTTCAGCGTTTAGAGGTCCTGCAATGGACCTGGGTCAATTTTAGTAGGACCTCCTTCAATACTTCACGGTATTGGATGGTGGGGGTCCAAACTCTTTGATCCCCTCATAAGTTAACTACTATTAATACTATAACCCGGCTATTTAGGACTGTATCCCTACTGACTCAGACTACTTAGTCGAGGGTAACGTCACCTCCAAAAGAGGGGCCTACCATAATATTGCATTAATAACTTAATTCATTATCTTCCAATAATCCACCCTTTTAGGATTGTATCCTTGCTGACTCAAACTACTGGGGTGAGGGTAACGTCACCTTCAAAAGAGGGCCCTACTACAATAACTAAGATAATCTCTTAATTATGTGCAAAAGTGCGGAAATAATCAAAGGTTATACTAGATACGAGTCGGAACCAAGTGATTCATCTTGTCTATCTGTTTTTATTTTATTTTTATTTTCAGCATTTTAGTTAGTTTTTATTTTTCTTAGTTTAAAACATTTTTCTAAACTTTTTATTTTGATTAGACGTTGAGGATAAACCGGTACTAAAAGCTCTTGTGTCCTTGGACGACCTCGGTATCTTACCAACGCTATACTACGCTCACGATGGGTGCACTTGCCCATATGTGTGTTTAGTGTTAGTAAAATATCGTGTTTTATAAATTTAAAACTTGGCTAAAAATAAGTGTTAAAGGAGCTTAAAATATACACCTAATATATATAACACTTCGCACGCATCAGCCTCTCTCTCTAACACCCCTCTACCTCTCTCTCTTCTCTCTCTCTCTATCTCTTCTCTGAACTACCACCACCACCCCCACCACCGCATCATCCCCACCACCACCATTCCACTGCCGCCAACACCACCATCCCATTGCCATCATCTCTCTCTTCTCTCTCTCCTATCTCTCGAACACCACCGCCACCGAACTCCACCACCGCCATCGTCCCTTCTGTAAAGGCTCCGACTATAACCGTCGTCCCTGAGTTTCAGATATGAGTTCGTGCCGATGGATCTGAAAGAATTTTCAAGATCTGAAAGAATTTTCAAGATCTGAATCGACTTGGGTTGATTTTCGATGAGTTTCGGTGTAATCGGATTGATTACGGTTCATTTTCGATGCTCTGTAAACAAGTGTGGTAGTGAAGTTGCAAGTTATCCATTGTTGTTTGTTTGCTTGAAGAGTATCAGTTGCAGAACTGATGTAATAGACATTGCAGCATTCTTGTTTGACTGGGCATTAAGAAGAAGAAGAAGAAGAAGAAGAAGAAGAAGAAGAGTGGATATGAATCTGGGTTGATATTGTTGTTAATCGGCTTCTTGTTGTCAATCGGTTTAATTTGATGGACTTGTGCAGACTTGGGATAAAGAAAGAGTTGGAGAGATGAGAGAGTAAAAGGGTTTGGGTCTGGGTCTGGGTCGAGAGAAAGAGAGAGGAGAGAGACAGATGACATTATGTTTAATCATAAATAGAAAAAGGTTTAATCAATATTTAGTTATATCCTCCAGCATGATCTCCTTCGCGGCGTGATATCCTTCAGCATGTTTCCCCCCACTCACACATATATATACATACATATGTATGTGAAATTGAAGGGGTTATATAACCCCCTTACCACACTATATTTTGATATAACGCCCCATAAAGCCCATCTCTTACGCATTTCGCCACGTGTCGCATAACGCCCCCAAATGGGCTTTATGACTACACATAGTCTTAGAAAATCGTGATACGTCTCTGACAGGTTTGATATTTTCTTTATATAGGCTATTTATCAGAACAATTATATAAAATTAAATGCATCTAGCTAACCATTATTTTAATAATTGATTTTATACTCTTCACATATTGGTGTAGCTAACAAAATCTGGAAAAAAAAATGTTTGATCATTAATTAGTACTTTCGGTCAAAAATGATGTCAAATCTAAAGAAGTTGGTCCAATGAAAACATGAAATAGATATTGTACAACTTAAGATATTTTTTCTATTTTATATGATATTTATTGGAACTTTTTTTAGGTAACGTGTGGAAAAAAAGTGTCAATATAGTATAGAATCGTCTAATATAACTAACGGGATTTGCCCGTGCTATGCGGTGAGAAATCGTCCGTATCGGTTCGATTCGTTATGCAAGGGATTCGGGGTGGTAACGTTCGGAATTGTTATAGGACCTGCACTCGGTTTGAAATCATAATATGTCTGTACGCCTTTTAGATTAAAAGTGGATACCGGTAGTTCATCACGGTAGTTCATCACGGTATCGTATCGTATCATACAATATAGTGCGGTACAGTACAGTGTACTGTAGTGTAGTTTTGCATAGTACAGGATCGTATCATATCGTACAATATAGTATATTATAGTATAGTATATTACAATATAGTACAATATAGTATAGTATACTGTAGCATAGTATATGATCATATCGTATCTTACAATATAGTATAGTATAGTATAGTATAGTATAGTATAGTATAGTATAGTATAGTATAGTATAGTATAGTATAGTATAGTATAGTATAGTATAGTATAGTATAGTATAGTATAGTATAGTATAGTATAGTATAGTATAGTATAGTATAGTATAGTATAGTATAGTATAGTATAGTATAGTATAGTATAGTATAGTATAGTATAGTATAGTATAGTATAGTATAGTATCGTATACTATAAGGTATAATATATTATAGTGTAGTATGTATATGATAGCATCGTACAGTACAGTATAGTATAGTATAGTGTTGTTTAGCATAGGACCGTATCGTATCGCACAATGTAATATAGTATACTATACTATATCATATAGTATAGTGTCGTGTCATGTTGCGTCGTGTCGTGTAGTGTCGTGTCGTGTAGTGTAGGATTGTATCGTATGGTACCGTATAAGATTGTATCGTATGGTACAACATAGTATAGTATCGTATAATATATGGTATAGTATGGTATGAGGTATGATATAGTATAGTACAGAATCGTAGGGTCAATTGCCACAAATTTTCGACAAATTTGTCATTTTATAATTTAAAATTATATGTTTTTTCTAAATTGATAAATTAAAATAACCTTTTTGTAGGAAATCTGTAGTAACTGATATTCATTTGCTACAAATTTTTGACAAACTTAACATTCTTAGTTTTTTTTTTCTATAAACAACTGTTTTGTAGGAAATTTGTGTCAATTTGCTACAAATTTCCGACAAAATTATTATTTTATTTTTTTTAAATTATCTTTTTTTCTAAAATTGATAAATAAGAAATAACATAACTTTTATTTTGTAGGAAATTTGTAGCAACTTGTGTTAATTTGCTACAAATTTCTAACAAATTTATCATTTTATTTTTTAAAATTATGTTTTCTTCTTAATTTGATGAATGATAGCCTTTTTGTAGGAAATGTGTAGCAACTGCTGTCAATTTCCTACAAAGTGCCGACAAAATTATTATTTTATTTTTTAAAATTATAATATAAATTTTTTTTCTAGGAAATATGTAGTAACTGGTGTCAATTTGCTACAAATTTCTGACAAATCTAGTATATTGTTTTTTATAATTTTGTTTTCTTCTTAATTTGTTAAATAATGGCCTTTTCGCGTCGTGATATCCTCTAGCATGTTTCCCCCCACTCACACACATATATATGCATACATATGTATGTGAAATTGAAGGGGTTATATAACCCCCTTACCACTACACCATATTTTGATATAACGCCCCATAAAGCCCATATCTTACGCATTTCTTCATGTGTCGCATAACGCCCCCAAATGGGCTTTATGACTACACATAGTCTTAGAAAATCGTGATACGTCTCTGACAGGTTTGATATTTTCTTTGCATAGGCTATTTATCAGAACAATTATATAAAATTAAATGCATCTAGCTAACTATTATTTTAATAATTGATTTTATACTCTTCACATATTGGTGTAGCTAACAAAATCTGGAAAAAAAATGTTTGATCATTAATTAGTACTTTCGGTCAAAAATGACGTCAAATCTAAAGAAGTTGGTCCAATGAAAACATGAAAGAGATATTGTACAACTTAAGATATTTTTTCTATTTTATATGATATTTATTTGAACTTTTTTTAGGTAACGTGTGGAAAAAAAGTGTCAATATAGTATAGAATCGTCTAATATAACTAACGGGATTTGCCCGTGCTATGCGGTGAGAAATCGTCCGTATCGGTTCGATTCGTTATGCAAGGGATTCGGGGTGGTAACGTTCGGAATTGTTATAGGACCTGCATTCGGTTTGAAATCATGATATGTCTGTACGCCTTTTAGATTAAAAGCGGATACCGGTAGTTCATCACGGTATCGTATCGTACCATACAATATAGTGCGGTACAGTACAGTGTACTGTAGTGTAGTTTTGCATAGTACAGGATCGTATCATATCGTAAAATAGAGTATATTATAGTTTAGTATATTACAATATAGTATAGTATACTATAGCATAGTATATGATCATATCGTATCTTACAATATAGTATAGTATAGTATAGTATAGTATAGTATAGTATAGTATAGTATAGTATAGTATAGTATATAGTATAGTATAGTATAGTATAGTATAGTATAGTATAGTATAGTATAGTATAGTATAGTATAGTATAGTATAGTATAGTATAGTATAGTATAGTATAGTATAGTATAGTATAGTATAGTATAGTATACTATAAGGTATAATATATTATAGTGTAGTATGTATATGATAGCATCGTACAGTATAGTATAGTGTAGTGTTGTTTAGCATAGGACCGTATCGTATCGCACAATGTAATATAGTATACTATACTATATCGTATAGTATAGTGTCGTGTCATGTTGCGTCGTGTCGTGTAGTGTCGTGTCGTGTAGTGTAGGATTGTATCGTATGGTACCGTATAAGATTGTATCGTATGGTACAACATAGTATAGTATCGTATAATATATGGTATAGTATGGTATGAGGTATGATATAGTATAGTACAGAATCGTAGGGTCAATTGCCACAAATTTTCGACAAATTTGTCATTTTATAATTTAAAATTATATGTTTTTTCTAAATTGATAAATTAAAATAACCTTCTTTTAGGAAATCTGTAGCAACTGATATTCATTTGCTACAAATTTTTGACAAACTTAACATTCTTAGTTTTTTTCTATAAACAACTGTTTTGTAGGAAATTTGTAGCAATTTGTGTCAATTTGCTACAAATTTCCGACAAAATTATTATTTTTTTTTTTTTAAATTATCGTTTTTTCTAAAATTGATAAATAACAAATAACATAACTTTTATTTTGTAGGAAATTCGTAGCAACTTGTGTTAATTTGCTACAAATTTCTAACAAATTTATCATTTTATTTTTCAAAATTATGTTTTCTTCTTAATTTGATGAATGATAGCCATTTTGTAGGAAATGTGTAGCAACTGCTGTCAATTTCCTACAAAGTGCTGGCAAAATTATTATTTTATTTTTTAAAATTATAATATAAACTTTTTTTGTAGGAAATATGTAGCAACTGGTGTCAATTTGCTACAAATTTCTGACAAATCTAGTATATTGTTTTTTATAATTATGTTTTCATCTTAATTTGTTAAATAATGGCCTTGTTGTAGGAAATTTGTAGCAACTGCTGTCAATTTTCTACAAATTTCCGACAAACTTATCATTTTATTTTTAAAAATTATCTATTTTTCTAAAATTGATAAATAACAAATAAAATTACTTTTGTTTGTAGGAAATTTGTTGCAACTGGTGTCAGTTTGCTACAAATTTTTGACAAATCTAACATTTTACTTTTTAAAATTATGTTTTCTTCTTAATTTGTTGAATAATAGCTTTTTTGTAGGAAATTTGTAGCAACTGGTGTAAATTTGCTACAAATTTACGACAAATCTAATATTTTATATTTTATAATTATGTTTTCTTCTTAATTTGTTGAATAATCAGGGGCGGATGTACCATATAAGAAGGGGTAGCGGACTACCCCTTGGCACTCCGGCGGTAGTGTAAATTTTGAAAAAATTTGACTTTTTTTAACGTTTTTTTCGATTTCGTTACCCCTTTCTTTTAAGACGTTACCCCTATGAAGGTTTTCTAGATTCGCCACTGTGAATAATAGCCTTTTTGTAGGAAATTTGTAGCAACTGTTGTCAATTCGCTACAAATTTTCGACAAACTTATCATTTTATTTTTTAAAATTATCTATTTTTCTAAAATTGATAAATAACAAATAAAATTACTTTTGTTTGTAGGAAATTTGTTGCAACTGGTGTCAGTTTGCTACAATTTTCCGACAAATCTAATATTTTATTTTTTAAAATTGTGTTTTCTTCTTAATTTGTTGAATAATAGCTTTTTTGTAGGAAATTTGTAGCAACTGATGTAAATTTGCTACAAATTTTTGACAAATTTAATATTTTATATTTTTTAAATTATTTATTTTGTTGTAGTTACAAATAATATAAAGTTTTATAATTTTTGTCGGAATTTTGTCGAAAAGGTTATAAATTTTGTGACGAAATTGCTACAAATGCTTATTGTGTGGCAATTTTGTAGGAAATTTGTGGAAAAGTTTTGGGTTTTTTTTGTTTTTCTTTTTTGTCAAAAAACTATAGGAAAATTGTAAAAAAAATTGAGTTGTGAGAAATTTGTAGGAAACTTTTGTAGGAAAAAATGTAGTTTTCTAGTAGTGAAAATTTAGATCAGGCGTGCACAAAACTTACATCAGGCGCAGTTACCGACTCGACAAATTTTTTTTGCTTTTTCTTTTACAGATCTGTTTATAATATTTTCATATATGTTTGTGCAAAAAAATTGTTGTGACAACTCGAAATTTAGAACCTTTCGTTGTAACATGCTTGAACGTTATGTGACTAGTTAACTTGTTGGTTTAATGATATAAGTGAACATCCTATGTGATTATGTGTTATGTTCATATGTATGCTTGTATGTATAGTATGTGTATATGTTTAAGTGAGCCGAGAACCATGAATGCGACTCGAGACCATGCGGTCTCGAGTGAACAGTGCAACAGTTGGGCCGGTTGGGCCATACACCCCTTTACTCCATCCGAAAACCCACTAGGGTGAACTAGCCTATTATATAACTTATACTCCTAGCAAACTTTGCCATTTTTGGACAACACACACACTCCCCTACACTCTCTCTAGAAAACCTTAAACCCTAAAGATCAAACATCACCTCCTTCTCTCTCGGATCAAATCGGCATCAACAAGGGGACTCGGTCAAGATCATCATCAACACTCGGACACTCCATCTTATTCATCTTCTTTACTATCTCGGTGCCTTTTTCACAACCGGTTAGTGATTCACACTATGTGCTTCCATTTCGGCTTGATGATGATGTATGATAAGGTTATGTGATAAATATATCTTTCTTGAATAGTCAATATTAAGATTGTTGTTTAAATCCATGATGAAGGTGTTGTGTGATAAATGATGTTTATTTATTGAAAGATGCACATGTTCTTGTATAACACATATACCCTTAGATGGTTAGGAAGATTGAGGTGAATTAGTGATGATCATGTTAACTTGACAATTAAGTTGTGTAGAAATAAATAAGTGTATGTAAACATGTTCTTGAATAAATCGGAAGATGATACACTAAGCTATGTACGTCATGTTTGGACAATTTGTTTAATGTAGGTGTTTTAAATAAATATGATGAAAACCCTAAAGGACATGAACACTTGAATGATATGAAGAACAACATGAACATGTTATGTATGTGTCTTGAATATTTGAAAATTAGCTGTTTGATCCATTTTTATCCATTGTTAGACAAATAAACATGTTTGTGAAACCTCATTGGATAGTACACCAAATCATGATATCCAAATTCTATTGGCTAGTACAATGTCGGAAATCAGCAAATGTTCCAGCCGAGACCTTCAGTCTCGACTCGAAATCACCCCATGACAACTCGAGACCTTATCGGGGACAGCTCGAGAACACGGTTGCGACACCGGTTGCCAGTCGAGAACCCCTAGTCTCGACTCGAGACCATACGTTATCAGCACACAAACATCATGACTCGAGACCAATACATGCATGACCCGAGACCTCCTCAGTTGCGACTCGAGAACTAGTGGGCTACAACTCGAGACCACTTAATTATGTACGTTCTGTTTGGGCCTGCATGGTTACAGGCCTAAGTTAGTGGGCCGAATATATGGACTTTCTGTGTATTGTAAATTGTGTACGTTGTGCACTGACTTGGACTGCCATGAGAAACACTTGCTTGCAACGTGCTAGTACACATGTAGAAATGTATGTGCATTACTTGGTTTGTACCTGACTTGTGTGATAACCATACTAGGACGTGGTTGACCATAATTAACTGATTTGACCCTTCGTTTATCTGCCGAGCAAACCAAGGTGAGTTCACACCCTCTACAAAGCATGGGATTCCCTGGGTTGGGAATGGGGTTAAGGAACGTGGATTCCTCGTCCTCCTTGGGTGGGACAGCATTGGTTCAGGAATGTAATTCCTCGTCCTCATGGACAGATAACTCGCACTAGACCAAAACTCTATCACGAAGTCCCTCCTTTTTATATCGACTTAATCGCCGGGCCAATGGCGAGCGGGTCATTAGTTAGATAGCGCTATTTAGGTCTGACAAACCTCACACCGTGCCGCAGAGGACGGGCGTGAACTAATGGATCTGGGGCACGTCAATGATGATAGACATTGACAGTTTTAGGGCACATAAACATGACTACAGTCAGCAGTCGATATGGTTACGAGTCTAGTGTATACATGGGGTAGCCCCCACGGCCGAAATGCCAGATAACTAACATGGGGTAGCCCCCACGGCCGGAGTGCCAGAGTAACCGGGAATGAACCAGTCACGTTTTTCAACTATGGGGTAACCCCCACGGCAGGATGCCAGATAAAGGAAACTGTTTTCGAAACAACTTAAAACGAACACCCAACTATGAACTCACTCAACTTGTTGTTGACTCGTTACTACATGCTTTGCAGGTCTTTAGGTACTTAGCTGGAGCTTGCATGGAAGAGGGTCGTTGTGGGACATGGACAACTGTGTGCCATGTTAAACTTTGAACAATTAAACTCATGTCTTGGTTTTAAACATTATGCTTCCGCTTGCAACTTAAATTATGTTTTGTTTGAACACCAATTGTATTGGTTGGATTTTATAACTACTTATATGCTTGTTCAATATGATTGGTGGTTGGATCCTGGTCGGTCACGCCTCCAGGCGGTAGAACTCCGCAGGTGGATTTTGGGGGTGTGACAATTGTGGCCCAACTCACGCGGGAAGTAGAAGTTCTCATGGTTCTCACAACTCGTGGTGGTTCTTAATTGAACCGAATTAAGCCTGATGTAACTGATTACTAATGTATAGCCATAAACTTCAAATCCATTATACAATTTGTATATTACATCATTTGAACTATTATCAATACATATTGCCATTAAAGAAGATAAAACTCACAATCTCAATCTATTTGTCGCTTTTGGCTGGGTTAATGGTAAAGATGGTCTGAAGCACGGCAAGAACAAACAAGAAGACTCCAGCAAGTAGAGCGATAATATTCCATGGATTGTTGAAATAAGTACGCCTCAACCATGCAATATATTTTGACTAGTAGCCATTATAGTGGTGATTCAATTCCTTCCATTGATCTGAGTAAAAAAAAATCTTTCAAGGCAACTTCTTTGCATATGTTATTTATCATATTTGCAGCCTCTTGGTTTGAGCCTATATTGTTAACAAGGACTTTTGATTTTACTAATTTAGCAATGTCCTCTTCATTATCAATTAGCATATCCATGGCAATGGCATATGATGTAACATACTGGAATATGGCTTTATTAGAATACATCAGTTCATACGCGATAAGGTTTCTTAAAACCAACTCAGTGAAATCATTAACATACAATACTGGCATTATGAGAGTAGGCCTACCCCAAGGGAAAGAAAAGCACGGCAACCTATATTTTTTCACCTCCATTACCAATGGCCATTCTGTATCTCGGACACGGTTAAAGTTCACCCCTGCCCTGTCCAGTTCTACAGCTGACGCTGACGGAAATCTTGAATTTGAAAATTCTAATGACTTAGCTTTTTGGTACTGATACTGGGAACATTCATGGAGAAGGCCAAGGATATGATGGTGAGTGGAATTTGAGCTGCTCTTTAAAAGGGTTAACATGTTCTATAGCTACATGGATAACATCAATAAGAGATGTTGTTTGATCAAATTTAGAAATGGTGCACTCAAAGATATCCTTTAGGACATCGAAGGGGATTTGGTTTTCTAGCAACACAAGATCATAAAATGTAAACTGGACAAACATCATGTTTCCCATTTTTGATTCTTCACGATTCTTAATCCTGTACAAGAATTCGAGTATGAAACAACCATCCATAACCATCATTTCGGCAAGTTCGATGTTATTGTAACTTATTGTCTCGGCATAACAAGACCTAATTTGGTCTATTGAAGCATTCACCATTCGAGCACATGCTTGCAGTGTTTCCTTTTGTGTGGAATCTAAACGACTTAATAGACTGACCACATGAGTGGCTTTTTCTTCTTCACTTGCCTGTAGATTTTCATCTTTTCTGTGTAGAGGCCCAATAGAGACCATCCGAGGCTTGAAAGAATTTTTGTTTTGATTCCTAAAGGTTCTAGGAACCATGTCAATAGATGGTGAAGAGTGTTTAGTCTGATTTTTTCCTTTTTCTAAACATTCAATAAGACTGTTAACGATATCATCTACATCTTCAAGCCCCGCTGGAAATGTTTGGTTTAATTCCTGTGAATAGAGTGAAGCAAATTGAATTTGCATATCTAATAGAAAAAGAAAACACAAGAAAGTCACTGCGAAAAACAAGCACTACACTATCAGTTACAGCAAGAACTAAAATAAAACTTAACTAACAACCACCAGATTATTGTTGTCTCCAAAACCGAGTGTTGGCTTGTTCTGGATTATCGATCTCAAACCGGGCTTTTAATTGGTATCAGGGTAGCAGATGGCAAAGAACAAAGAGCAGCAAGCGACAGAAGAAACTACAACCGAAGATCATCAAGCTCAACCAAGGAAGCATCACAGCCGAAGATCAGAGAGATATCTTGCAACGGTTCAAATAAAACAATAATCAATGGCAGCGATTTAGGCTGCCGTTACCAAACTCTACATCCCAACAGAATAGCTGGAGCTTCTGACTGAATACGCAAAAGAAATTACATGATCACAAGGAAAAAAAGAAACAGAAGAATTAATAGCAGTGGAAGAGTGGGCTTGTAGTCGGTCACGCGGATAGTAGCAATTGAATACTGTTAAGTGTGATACAGGCGGCGAAAATCGGTAGTTAACCCAGACGGAAACAGTTGGGACAAAGAAGCTGCCTATAGTTAGGATCCCAGTATTAAGAAACACAAGAATCAATTATTAAGGAACATATAATTAGTTGAATTGGAAGAATCAAAGCAACAACGTTTATGTTAAATCTGGGTACAGGATCAGAGAGATGAACACAAAAGGAATTCACTAATTCTTTCTATTAATTTTTGTGAACTAATAAAACTACAAGACTCAAGGAATATAAATAATAAAAACAATCTAATTCTACTAGGACTCTTATTCTTACTCATACTTATCTCTAAACAATCAGACACTAATCAAGTCTAATACTAAGATAGTTCAAATAATAATTAAATACATTTAATTATTATTTTACTCGTCTAGTCCTTCGACTTTAGATCTTCTCCAGACTGCCCCTTGAGATCATCCATACCTCCCTAGTTGATTTTGTAATTTTATCAGTTTACAAGATGTTCATCGGCCTATATACTTGGGTCAACAATGATTTGGGCCAACACTGCCAAGGTAAAAGTTGTGGGTTCAACCCTAAGATTTGTTGGAAAAGATGTTTAAACAAAAGATGATGGTTTGGTTGGAAAAAGGAAAATAAATTGAGTTAATTTTGTTGTCCATTGATATATGCGAATTTGATCGAAGGAATAAGTATGTGAACAAAAGAGAATCTAACTGGTTCGAGTCATAAAAAATCTATGTAATCGCCAGTGGGACAACATTTGTGTGCTACTAGCCAAGATCAGACCTGTGGTCAAACATACATAAAGCCATAGGGATGAGCTCGATACCAGTACCGGTACCGAAAATACCGGTACCGAACCGAAAGTACCGGTACCAAAAACACCAAAAATTGGGTACCGATTCGGTAGAGAAAAAAATCGGTTAACCTCCAG
The DNA here is from genome assembly GCA_030545235.1 of Helianthus tuberosus. Classification (NCBI taxonomy): domain Eukaryota; kingdom Viridiplantae; phylum Streptophyta; class Magnoliopsida; order Asterales; family Asteraceae; genus Helianthus; species Helianthus tuberosus. The sequence goes on from JARYGA010041494.1 coordinate 17,999, forward strand.
AATTTTATATGTATAACAGAACATGTTAAACTTCCAGAATTTCACCAGAATTTTATATGTATAACTGAACATGTTAAACTTTCAGAATTTTATATAACCTTCCAGAATTTTATATGTACACCATAGTATATAACCTTTCAGAATATGTTAAACCGTTTACACCAAAAGTTTGATATATACAAGAAAAGTTTGAGCATACATAACAAAATGATAAAATGGTAAAATACTCCTGCTGCTGCTGCTGCTGATGCTGATCCCAATCCGCATCCGTAATGAAGGGTAGTGGAGGTAACCCGTCATGCTGTCGCTGCTGCTGCAGCGCCGCAGCCACTCACTCCAACAGATAGTTGTTTCTTTCAACGTACCGAAGCAGCCGCTGATGTGATGGGTCAGGACCGGGCCAAACATGGCGTGGGAACTGAGGCGCCTCGGGTGGTCCACGCGGCGGTGGTGGCTGCGGAATGACGACGGCCGGCTCATGCGGCTCCGACACCTCTGGATCGGCCGGGGGAAATACCGGAGGGAACTCTGCCGGCAGCTGTGTAAGCTGGTATTGTGTGCCGTCCAGCTTCTTAAACCGCTTCCCGTCTAGGAAGTCTTTGGTAACGTGCATTCCGGATAAAACGTTCTTCCCCATCCGCTTCGGCTGTGTCGGCGGGCCTACATGGTCGTGGTCAATCTTCGGATGATAGCCCAACGAAAGGGCTATCCTAGTCACGTAGGCGCCGCCGAATAACTGTCAGCGCTCCCGTCGATGATGCGCGGAGGCGAAGTACTGCGCCTGTAGGACCATTATTTGACAGTCGAGTGAGTCAATTCCAGCTAGCAACTACCGAAAATGCTGCGGAAATACAAAATCGGCATGAATCAAAGCAAGAAATGAGTAGAAACAGAAGCAGATCACTTTAAACAGATTTTCTCATTCAATCTTCAAGAAATACACGGGCAGCAGTTCGGCTACACACTTGACATCAACGTTGCAAATGAGAAAACAACTTGGGTATTTATAGGGGTGGAGGTTTCGCTTATGTGTACATGTCCGTATGAGCGAAACCTCAAGTTAAGGTTTCGCTTTTATGGCACATGTCTATATAAGCGAACCTACAACATGAAAACCCAATATTTACACTTTAAACCCCTATACAATACCTAATTAACACATCTAGACCCTATATATTGAACAACTAAGACTAAGATGCAGGCTTTAGACATTATGCATCAACAAACTCCCCCTTGGATACAGCCGGAGTCTTCAGTCTTATCTTTGGGTCTTCAGAGTTACTTGAACTTTCCTTCTCTAGACTTAGGCTTTTTCAGCAACTTCCTAAGCTTCTCTTTCTCTTTCACAGGCTCCCCCTTTCATCAATCTTCTGTGCTTTTGGGATCGACACCAGGATTACCAGCAACAAGCTTCCTTTTGCATCAAGCTCATCTTCAGACTCCCCCTAAGACTCTGCTATCGGGATCTTAATCTGGATCTTTCACCTGCAAACCTCAAATATTTATAAGAATAAACATTTTAAATGTCCAGAATTTATGATCTGGTTCTTTCACAATCCTATAAAGATTTGACTATATAAAGAATCCAAACAACCAAACTTGAAACTTTACAATCAAATTTTAAACCTTTTAATTTTCAAAATTATTGTTCAGTGACACATGAGCAAAATCAGGTTGATGTTTTCAAAAATTTTACTTTTTAACCCTTTTCAGATAAAACACCGTCACAACCAGTCAACCAAGTCCAAGTCAATGACTTTGGTTAACTGCTTGGCCTACCAAGTCCAAGTTAATGACCTTGGTTGACCGAATTATGAAGTACGCAGATATTTCACTCTGAAAATAGTTCAAATGAATGAACTTTTGAACGTTTTGAACTTTCAAACACCGTTTAACCAACAAACACTGTACCAATCATTGTTCTGCATCACCAGCTTACCCAGCCCTCATCAAATACAGACATGATCTGCACTAAGCTTTGATCGTCCGATTCCCAATGTCAGTTGTCGAAAATAAAATAAGAAACTAAAATCTTTTTGGATTTTTAACTGGATAAACTGAAAACTGTACACACAATCTTTTTGTGAGTGTGTTAGGGGATCATATCAGCTGCCGACGAGATACAAGTACCGTTAAGCTTGATTACACTTTCAATATTAAACAGTTTGCATTGATTGTCGATATACTGATCCATTTTAAATTTTCACACATTTCTCAATCTGTTCAGGATACGGATTTAATGTCTTAAGACTTAAACTTTTATATGTGTCCCACCTCAGAATATACTCCCGTATCCAGATCCCAATATTCAGTCTTACAGGTGAGTTTTAACACAAATGATATACGTAAGGGGTTAATAAATTATGAAGAATCATGAGAGCTCAGGTCAGAACTACCGTTCAGCAGAGAGATCATGACTCGACTTTTGGGTGTGTCCCCTTTAGAGGATCTTTTTTACAACAGCATTGCTAAGCAATTTTATTGTCTTATCATATATGCTGAGGGTGATGCTATGTTTCAAGCATTTGCGGAAAGTATTATTCAAGGACTAGGTCAGAACTACCGTTCAGCAGAAGTCCCAGAATAATACCCCAGATATCACTGAGTAAACAAACCTAGTATATCAGAAAATGGAATCTTTCAAACAAGATTTCGGGGGTTACCCATATATCCGAGAGATGTTCCCCACATAAAAGCAAGTAAAATTTATGTTTATATCCCGAACAAATTTACTGAATGTGTAAAAACCTATCGGCATATCATCTACAAGACTGCTTAACACATTTTTACTTTACATTTCTTTAGCGTACTGCACTGTCTAGCTGATGTACTATCATTTCCCCTTTTTACACAAACTCATTTTTACTTTTTCAAATGTTTTTGGTTTTTCTAATTTTATCATATTTTTGTATTTTTCTGCGAATTTCTCCCCCTAAAACTAAAACATATTTTTGTGTTTTTGTTTTTATCGAAAAGTAGAAAACAAACTGTACAAACAAATTTGACAACACGACATGGTTCACGTCAGATCGCCGCCCAACTCGGCTTCACATTCAATAACCCTCCCAGATTGCAGATTTTTCAACCCGTTCAATTTCAAAAGATAATAAAATCTCTTTTTGTCAAAAGGTTTAGTATAAAAATCCGCTTTCTGATCATCGGTGTGCAAGTGTTCAATCCGAATTAACTTTTTCTCGTGACAATCACGGATAAAATGATGACGGATTTCAATGTGTTTTGTTTTAGAATGGTGAACCGGATTTTTAGTGATGTTAATAGCTGCTTCATTGTCCACATAGATCGGAGTATCTAAGAACTGCAAACCGAAGTCTCGCATCTGCTGTTGGATCCAAAGGATCTGCGAACAACAGCTGGAGGCTGAAACATATTCAGCCTCGCATGTAGAGAGCGCTACTGCGGTTTGTTTCTTACACTGCCAGGTAACGAGTCGAGTTCCGAAGAACTGACACCCAGCAGTGGTGGACTTTGTGTTTTGCTTGCAGCTCCCAAAATCAGAATCAGCAAAACCAGATAAAGTAAAGTCACCCGATCGAGGATACCACAAGCCGATGCTTGGGCAGCCTTTCAAATACCGTAAGATACGTTTCACTATGGTCAGGTGTAACTGCTTTGGATTTGACTGATATCTGGTACAGTGACACGTCGGGTACATGATATCTGGACGGGAAGCCGTGAGATACATCAGAGAGCCAATGATAGATCGGTACAATTTCTCGTCCATCTTCACACCATTCTCGTCTGGACAAATTCCATGATTCTGTGCAAGGGGGGTGGATGCAGGACTGCAATCTGTCATGTCAAACTTGTCGAGGACGTCCTTCACATACTTCGTTTGGTGAATGAAGATTCCGTCAGACATTTGTTCCACCTGCAGCCCGAGGAAGAACTTCATCTCCCCCATTGAGCTCATCTCAAACTTTTTCTTCATCACCTGTTCAAATTCTTTGCACAGGTCGTCGTTGGTGGATCCAAAAATGATATCGTCAACATATATCTGCACAATCAACAAGTGGCCTGCCTCTTCCTTGGTGAACAAAGTGCTGTCTACTGTCCCTTTTGTGAACCCGTTGTCTAGCAAGTATGTCGAAAGCGTCTCGTACTAGGCTCTCGGGGCCTGGTGAAGTCCGTACAACGCTTTGTCCAGTAGATACACCTTGTTTTTGTGCAGTGGATCTGTGAACCCCGGCGGTTGCCCCACATACACTTCTTCTCTGATAGTTCCGTAAAGGAAGGCAGATTTGACGTCAAGTTGATATACTTTAAAATCTTTCCATGACGCGAAGGCTAGAAAAATCCGAATCGCCTCAAGTCTGGCAACCGGTGCGTAAACTTCATCATAATCTATTCCTTCCTGTTGACTGAAACCTTGAACCACAAGTCGCGCTTTGTTTCTCACCACAACACCTCTGTCATCACGTTTGCACTTAAAAACCCATTTCGTCTTGATTAACTTCTGGTTTTGTGGCAAATCGACAAGTCTCCAGACGCCCAGCTTTTCGAACTGTTGCAACTCCTCCTGCATTGCATTCACCCAGCTATCCTCGGTCAATGCCTCTTTGTAGGTTCTGGGCTCTATCTGCTAAATAAAACATTTTAATGAGACTTCTTTTTGCATATCAGCAATAGATGAATAGAAACATGTAAGAGCTCGATCTATTTGATGTCGAGTTTTAACACCACTTTGTAGGTCGCCAATAATCTGTTCTGAGGGATGTTAAGACAACGTCCGTGGCATAGCATTGTCAGGCACATTTACTTCCGATTCCAAGCTCGATATATCAAGATCAACGGTTTGATCCTCAGCTTCCGTTGGATCCTCGTCAAAAGTCGGAGCGGGGTTCCGCTTCTGAGTCGTCAGATTCGTCAAACGATGTAGCTGGTTCCTCTGGTGGTTCGTGAGCTGTACCACTCGGTCCTGCTTCATCATCGTGAGTACCCACGGTGGGTTGAGAAACTTCTAGCGGTCTAGATACTTGCTCCTGGAACTCATTTTGCTAATACAAGTACATAAGAGCTAGTTCTTCCTCACTCAGCTCGACCGGCAGATGAAACAACTCCCAGAGCTTATCATAGTCGAACAGGAATCTTTGTCCGGGAAGTTGTGGTGATGGAGTGTGCTTCTGACAATCCACGTGTTGGACTTGAATCACCTTACCCAGGCATGGTACGAACACCCTCTTGAGTGGGCTAGCGTAACCTACAAAGAAACCCTCATTAGATTTAGCGCCAAATTTACCGTTTTCATCAATAAAAGTACAAGGAGACCCGAATGGCTCCAAAAACTCAAGATTCGGCTTATAACGGTGCAACAGCTCAAAGCAACTCTTTTTATACTTCTTGACAGTGAGGACTCTATTCAATGTGTAACAGGCTGCTGATAATGCTTCACTCCAGAAAAAGATTGGTAGCTTGGAATCGGCTAACATTGTACGGGCTGTTTCTATCAGGGTCCGATTCTTTCGTTCAGCTACGCCGTTTTGCTGTGGTGTGTACGGCGCACTGAATTCATGAAGAATTCCCTTCTCGTTGCAGAACTCGTACATCTTGTTGTTCTTGAATTCCGTTCCGTTGTCGCTCCGAATCCTCCGGATTGGCAGTTTATACAGAGTTTCCATTTTCTTGAAAAGCACCATCAAAGACTCAAAAGTTTGATCTTTTCGTTCCAAGCACACTACCCAAGAAAATCTTGTAAATTCATCAGTCACCACCAAGCAATATAAGTCTCCGCTGATGCTCTTTACGTTGACAGGCCCGAAGAGTTCCATGTGCAATCTCTCAAGAGGTAACCTGATTGTATTCATCATCTTCAATGGCTGTGACTTCCGAGTTTGCTTTCCTTTCTTACACGCTACACAATCATCATTTAAGTGAAAATTCTTTAGATTAACACCATCAACTAAGTCATTGTGTACCAAAAAGTTCATTTTGCGAACATGAATGTGGCCCATCTTTCGATGCCACATAATCGAATCCTTTTCTGTCGCTTTAGTTTTTGACACAAAACACTGTTTCTGATGGGATGTTGGCGTTGCGACTCTCATATCTAGATAATAAAGGTCATTCTCCCGCGGAGCACGCAACAGCACCATCTCATCAGGGATTTTAAACCCTGGTTTCAAAACCACACATTCAGTTTTTGTAAAATGTACACTAAACTCTTTATCACAGATTTGTGAAATACTGAGTAAATTGTTTGTTAACTCTACTATGTAGTTCACTTCGTCGAATGAAATCACGCCATTTGACAGCGTTCCTTGACCAACGATTCTTCCACCTTGATTCCCTGCAAATCCAACATAGCTTCCGTTTATGGATTTGACATCATAGAGCAGAGCAAGCGTCCCAGTCATATGCCTTGAAGCGCCACTATCCATAATCCACTTTGATAGTATCGACTTGGGCAGCCCCTGCAAACATCATAGCGAATTTATTCAAACAATGAACTCCATGACTTCTTAACTGCTGAAACACTCCCAAGCACTACATCACACTTCTCATCAGTCTTAGAAAAGTTAAACGTGACATTCGGAATATCAGTTTTTACTTTTGATTTTGCTTCATTTGTGATTGGGGGAAATTCTGCAAGAAACTTATCAAGCTCAAATTAAAATTTATGATTATCATTTGCAACCACTTTTGATTCATAAAATTCATTTACCCCTTTAACCTTTCTGTCAACCATTTTTCCAAAATATTTAGAACATTGGGATTAAAGACTTTTGAATCAAACTTTAACTCATTCTCCATTTTCTTCACCTCAACTGATTGTTTTGGTTTAACCACCCATGATTGAGTTTCAAAAATTTTTGTTTTCGGATAAATCTTTGAAGGCTTTTGAGACTTTGAAGATTCACCAATCTCGAATGTCGATTTCAGCTTATCTTCTGTCTTCAAAGATTCACCCCTCTTCAAGATGCGAATTGGTGAAACCATTGGTTTTTTACCCTTTTTGTCAACTGGTGACTTAGGTTGAGATTTTTGAACAACAGATTTTACGACAGATTTTTTAAAAATTTTCTTGCAATGTTTTGCCATATGTCCAATCTCATTGCAGCGATAGCAAATTCTTTTGTCATACTCGACAAAAGTTGATTTGAACGACTCTTCTTTCAGTTTCTTAGCTGCATTGAAATCGTCAATGGCCTTTTGACTAAAAATGTACTCTTTTTCATCATCCACACTTGGTCCAACAACAAAAACATCATTCATTTTATCTTTTGGCTTGACAACCTTCTTAACCATCTTTTTCTCAAAACCAATTCCTTTGTTTTTAAAGTTGTTACCATTTTTCTTGTTACCATTACCTTCCCACTCCTTTTTCCCCGAGTTGTTGAAATGTGTTGTAACAAATGACTTTTTAGGTTTCGAAAAGAATTCTTTGTTGTTTACCACATCAATGTCAATTTCAACCAATTTGTAAACTTTCTCGACATTTTCAATCTTAACATTCTGAAGAGGATACTCGAAATCAGAATAAAGCTTGTCCGTTCCAATCATAGTGTAAACCACCATAATCGGATCATCATTCGTACTCTTGTCTGATTTCGGTATGAAACAATCTAAAAAGTTACCCTCATCTTCAGAATCAGTAACAGACTTTTCAGAATGAGATTTCATAACTTCAACATCAGAGTTATCACTCTCTTCATCTAACACCTGATCAACAACAGTCTTGATGACCTGTGACTCGCTGTCGGTGTCAGACGCAGAAAATGTAACATCTATGCTCTCTGGCAACTCATCCTCAATTGTCCTCAGTTTGAGATTCAATGCAGCTTCCACCCCATCTGGATACTTTTGAGTATAATGATTCCACATTGGGGGTGGAACACTGTTAAAGACTGGTGCAACATTGGGCTGTTGTGGAACAATTTGTTCAAGAACATAGGACGATGCAACATAGCTCATCAATTTCTTATCAATTCGCTCATTTTCAATTTTAGTCAATTCCAATTCTTTCTTTAATGATGCGATTGTGTCAATATGAAAATTAACTTCCACTTGTTTATCAAAAAGTGTTGCTTTTGCTAGTTTTGTGGCTTTATCATTTTCGACACTTTCTTCTTTAATCATTTTAACTGATCTGGCTAGTGTCTCATATGCTTCTTTAACTTGTCCTAGATCAAATTTTAACATGTCAGCATGTTCTTTCAATTCCTGAAACTTAGTGTCTTTTTCAAGACACTCCATGCACGGTTGTAAACACTTTTGGCATGGTGTTTCAGATATTGAATCCACTTTCTCAACAATTTCTGCTTCATGAGCAGTTTTCACTTCCTGTTTACCGACATCTTTGGACTCTAACTCAGACACTTTCTCAGATTTGACCTCCTCAATTCCTGACTCCTGATCCGACTCCTTTTGAACTGACTCGATACCGACCGACTCGGACTTCACAAATTTTGTGTCTACCTCTTTCAGTTTCGCCATGAAAGCCTTGTCAGTAATTTCTTTCAAAATGTCTTCAGTCATTTCCTTTGTCACATCGATCATTTCTTCAACAAATTCTTTCTTCTCTTCAAACCTTGGACATGATCCGGTCCTTGGTTCTTCAAAGTAACCTGCAAAAGATTCAGAAATGTTAGGAGACAATACAGATTTCATTAAATTTCCCAAAACCTCCTGCTCAGACTGATAATAATACACTTCAGCAGCTATTTCTTCAAAATTGTCCGCCTTTTCAGCAGAAACCTCTTCAACAGCTACAGAAACATCTTCAGTAATTGTTTCCTGTTCAGACATCATCTCAGAAATTTCAACAACTTCAGCCATCATTGCCTGTCCATCGCTACCGGGGATATATTTATCCCAGCTGAAACCTGCAGCTAACTTCTCATTGTCTTGATTCACGATCAGCGCTTTTTCCGGTTTATTCTCAATTTGTGGCTTTGAACAGTTGGCTGTTGATTTGGTCGGTGATAAATCGCTTGCCTGTAGTAATCATTGGTGAATGGGTTTTGATGATTGTTTACTTCACGGTTGGGACATTCTCGTTTGAAGTGACCGCGTTCTTTACATTTAAAACAAGTAACTTTCGACTTATCGAACCCTAACTTCTGATCGGGTCCAGAAAGGCTGTTTCTGCCAGTGATTTCCATGAAGCGCTGTGCTCTCCTCACCAGACTAGCCATGCCCCATTTAATATCTATCAGTTCAAGTTCTTCGGGATCGATTTGGTTGTAATCCTCCTTCGTCATGTCAGGATTACCGATTCTCCCTGCTACTAAGCCCTCATAAGCCTCAAGAACGGAAGCAAGCATTGCTATGTGCTGTTTTGCGGCTTTTTCTGTGATCTCGTTTCCATTCTTTATATTTACCGCGATGTTGCAATGCACCCCAGAAACATAAGCCTGATTATTTGAACTTGTAGAGCTTTGAGGTGAAGACTGCTCTTGAGCTTTGAAGTTTGGATCATAGTTCGCGAATGGTGAAAAATTGCCAGATTGAGGAGTGTTTGAAGAAACACTTGAGGTGTTATCAGCAATGAACCCCGTCTGTATTTTTGGGCTTTGATTAGTTGAAACTGAAGGGTTGCCTTTGTAATACAAAGATACATCTTGTTGAACATTCATTGAGTTCGTCTTTCTAATTTTTAGCAACTCCAACTCTTGAGCTTCAATCTTTTCTATGAATGCACTAAGATTCAGATTCGCAAAATCTGAATTATTTTTCAACATCATCAGATAAGTGCCCCACTCTTCATAGGGTAATGCATCGGACAACTTATCAATCAATTCTTCATCGTTCTTTACAATTTCTAATCTCTTCATCTCAAGTACTAAATGGCAATATCTATCGATCAGTTGCTTGGTAGTTTCACCCTTCATGCCGGTAAAAATATCAAACTCCTTCTTTAATAAAGCCTTCTTATTCTTGATCATCGACACGCTACCTTGAAACTTCACTTTCAATGCATTCCATATAGATTGAGCATTGTCTTCATGTTGTAATAACACTAAAATTTCTTCTTTGATAGCCTGCTGAAGGATACTAATCATCTTTTTCTCGACTTTGAAATCAATCTGTTCTGACTCTGTCAGACTTCCAATACCCTTTTGATAACCTCTCCCATCAACCGGTGGAACATACTTTGACTCTATCTTCATCCAGCATTCAAAATGGTTAGCCTGAACCCAGTTCTTAAATCTGCTTGACCATCCCGCATATTCATCTATGTTCATAAGCTTGGGAGGCTTTTGCATCGTTCCTAATTCATTCTCCATGTTGACGTTTTGCATAAGACTACCTGATGTTTGTCCTGCTACCATACCACTGCCCGCGAAGAAGTTATAAAACTCTTGGTTTTCCATTTTAGTGACAAATTTCCAAAAATGTTTAACTTTTTTATTAACAGGTTGTTTTTATCAAAAACTTTTAACACAGACTTAGTTTCCAACACTTGATCACGTACGAAATGGACTAAAACACTCAAAACATGATTTTAACACAAACACAGGTCAAATAAGCGAAATCAGATTCTACATGTATGAATAAGCGAAAACACTTAGTTGTTCACAAAAGCGAAACCAAGCAATGTTCTAATAAGGGAAATCAGACCATGACCTTATAAGCGAAATCAGAACATGACGTAATAAGCGAAACCACAAGAATGACTAATAAGCGAAACCACTAAATGCACATATAAGTGAAACCACATGTTCGTATGAGCGGAACCTCTGATGTTCATAAAAGCGAAACTACTTGATGTACAAAAGAGTGAAACCACTTAATGACAGAAAAGCGAAACCTCAAAATATGTCTCTAAGAGCGAACCCTATGAGCGAAACCTCTGGTTACTAATGCCTTAAAAGCGAAACCTTTCAAGATGACACAAAAGCGGAACCTATTCACGAGCCATTTTATGTCACTTTTAATCCGTTTTTAGGTCTGAAAATCTCAAGGGTTTGTTATTAGTCAATTTTACACTATATACTCAAATTTCATTCCATTTTGTCCGTCGGAAAGTCCAGAAACTCAAAATGTGTAAGAAAAAGGCTTTGATTCAGGTCAACTAGCTCACAACTGGCTCTGATACCAATTGTAGGACCGTTATTGACAGTCGAGTGAGTCAATTCGAGCTAGCAACTACCGAAAATGCAGCGAAAATACAAAATCGGCATGAATCAAAGCAAGAAATGAGTAGAAACAGAAGCAGATCACTTTAAACAGATTTTCTCATTCAATCTTCAAGAAATACACGGGCAGCAGTTCGGCTACACACTTGACATCAACGTTGCAAATGAGAAAACAACTTGGGTATTTATAGGGGTGGAGGTTTCGCTTATGTGTACATGTCCGTATGAGCGAAACCACAAGTTAAGGTTTCGCTTTTATGGCACATGTCCATATAAGCGAACCTACAACATGAAAACCCAATATTTACACTTTAAACCCCTATACAATACCTAATTAACACATCTAGACCCTATATATTGAACAACTAAGACTAAGACGCAGGCTTTAGACATTATGCATCAATAGCGCCAACCCGTAGGCGAGAGCGCACGGCCTTTTGTATAAGAGGCAATATAAGAAAAATAAATCACCACTGAGTTCGTCGTTATTATTTAGTATACAAGAGGCCGTGCGCTCTCGCCTACGGGTTGGCGCAGTACTTCGCCTCCGCGCATCATCGACAGGAGCGCGGACAGTTATTCGACGGCGCCTACGTGACAACCGGGTCGCTAAAGGCATGGGGTAGTCTCTTTCCAACTTAGCATGTATGAAGTGTCCCCCGTCAACATGTACGAGCGTTATCGCTTGAGGTCGTGGATCTAGTGGGGCATCCGTTAATGGGAAGATGGTAGTGCTCCATTAGATGCTTAGCACGTGGAGGACAATATTATACCTTTGCGCTACGAGAAGCCCAACCTGGAGCATTTCCATCCAGTGACTTGGATCGCACCCTTTCAGTGAATGTCATTCGATGCTGTTACGTATTCGTTTAAAGTTTCCTTCGTTATATGTTTTGAATACATGCTTCCAACGCGGCTCGTTATGGTCAATCTCCAGTAGTAAATCTCTTCGAATATTGGGCCATGCGTGTTCCGTAAATCCTAACCCGACAGCCACAGACCTGTACCCACAATGACCGTCTGGGGTCACATCTTGTATACACGATATGTAAGAGTGAAACTCTGATGGAATTTGATTCTTAAACCTCTTAATGCTTAACAAGTGCTCGTCCCCCTTCATTAGTGGAAAACCCTTATCATCCCGCGTCTCCTTCTTTTTAGAACTCGTTGAACTGTTTCGTTGCATTTTAGGTTTTTCAGACTTTACAACCGAACCAGTTCC
>JARYGA010041495.1:0-17834 GCA_030545235.1 Helianthus tuberosus
CACAGTTTCAAACTGAAGTGTAAACACCCCTAAGAGGTGTATAATGACTATAATCAATGACTATTTTACAACCTTTTTTTAAATATGGTCAATATTCTTATAAAAACGTAAAACCCATTACAGAAAGTCAAACGATTTCATGTTCAACTTTGAATTGATAAAGCCTAATGGGCCACGCTCTCAAACTAATATAAATCAATATCTGCATCTGCACTATGTAATAAAAGCAAACAAATAAGGGACACATAACATTGTATGAGTGATTTTCATTAAGATTTTTCGTCTAAAATGTAATTTTCTTCATTTATCCAACTTAATATATCAAATTAAATTCGAATTGATAAGTATCAATTTTGATTTACAAAAGAAATTTAAAAATTATATTCCTTGTACTAGAAAATAGCAGTTACAACTAACTCCCAATGCTCGTTTATCCAAATCTTATTTTTTAAATTCAAATTAATATGATAAGTATCTTTCGTATCTCAGGAAATTATTTTTAAATTCCAATTACAATTACCTCCAAACACCAATTAAAACAATAGTTTATTGTACTCTATATTTGTTATTGAAAATGAATATAAACTATTCGAAACGTTAGATGATGTATTAACCATATGAAAACACACATTTCGACGTATCCAGTTGAACTAAGTGTAACCTGTATAAGCATTGTGATTGGATCAAACGTAAAGTAAATGGAATTCATATCGAACAATCATAACGTATTATATGTGACCCTACTGATACAAAGAAAACGTAACGGGTATGAAGGAAAAAATGCACATGTAATCGAAAGGGATTAATTTGAGCTTTCGAAAAAAGGGGAGAAAAAGAAACCATAATTTGACTCCACTCGTTCGAAACAAACTTTACGAAAAGTACATAAAATAAACACGAAAACATATTATATTTGACCTGAATCATTTCCCAAAAAAGTTTACGTCGAAACGTAGAACAACTTGAATTTATACGAAAACGTACATAGAAATGTGCACGTAAAAATGGTTTCTTTAAACGAAAACGTATTATATTTGACCGGACTCGTCTATAAAAAAAGTTTACGTCAGAATGTAGAAGAAATCATATTTACACATACTCGTACATAAAATATGCACGTAAAAAATAGTTTTTAAGTAAAGGAAATATAGGGGTAAACCGAAACAAAAAATTAGTAAAAAATTTAATAGGTTAAAAACGTTCGTAAAACCGTGCCAATTAGCACCAATGCCACAACCACATCGACTTTCAACATCGTAAAAATAAAATAGATAAAATGGTAAAAATTACACTGAACGAAAAGAAGACTAAAATCGTTGAACTACACACACACCCATTACAGTGTCTTAATGCGAAGAAATTAACCAGAAACGTAAAACGTAGAAAATAATAACTTAGTCGATCTAGGACCCGCCCGTTACGGCGAACTTTTCAAAAGGGGAAAAATGGACGCGTTGCGACGGATCTGTCTAATATGAAAAAATAGAGCAAAAACGTTGAACCTCACATGCACGCTACGACATGTTAACTCGCAAAATTTAGAATGAAACGTAAACCGAAAAACTTGTGAAAGATAAAAAATATGGGGTAAGAAAGTTGTAAATAATAAAGTGTTGTGTTAAATTATAAAAGATGGAAAACTTTGGGTTAAAAGTAAAAAAAAAATGAAAAGGGGTTAAAATGTAAAATATGAAATGTTTGGGTTAAAAGTGGAAAATCAAGTTTTTTTGAAACACTCTCTAAGCACAAGGTACAAGTAATGATGCACATATAAGTTGCTTATTAATATATGGAATAATAAGTTTTTGATAACCGGATACGCTTTTGGGAGACTTTAACTTCTACCATTAGATCACATGGTGTGGGTATGGAATTATGGTGTTTTGATCACTCCACGCCACACATACCACACCACACACTGCGTAGTTACTGGCGTTGTTTAGTGGGTGGGAGGAATTCCACCGGCGTGGAAGGGCAAAAGGGTGCAACATGGCATGCTTTTATTGGATGTGGTAAGTTGCCGTTGCACTAAACAACTAGTTAAAATAAAAATAAAAAATTTACTTCTTCCATTATATACATAATATACCACTTCTCAACCCAGATATCACTTCTTCCATTTTACATGTTAAAACACCCTACCAAAAAAAACATTTGGAAATGTCGGTTATTCCATGGAGCATACAAGAGGACATTGGGTTATGCGAATCGTAGGTCGTGGCAGTGACCAACCACGAGGCTCCGTTGCCCACATCTCCATTATGGGATCGAGTTTACCATAAATTTTGTATACGTAGGGGTGAGGCCGTCCGAAGAGTGCACGCACTTTGTTCACGTTTTCGGATGATTCATATGGATAGTGAGGTGCTGTTTGTTTTTTCAGAGGTAAAATGTCTGTAGTCTGCGGACCACATCTGCAGGCATCTGCAAGAGAAGATGTGGACCAAATGTCTGCAGTCTGCAAGGAGAAGAGGGTTTGTTTTTTTCCTTCAAAAACAACTTCACACACACAACACACACACAACAACAGTTCTCTCACTGCTCTCTCTCTCTCTCTCTCTCTCTCTCTCTCTCTCTCTCTCTCTCTACAAACTCTCCAACTCCTGCAAACAGTGGCACAGCCCACTACATTCTTTCTCATGGGCCACTTATTTTCAGACGATTCAATCCGGAGGCATATTGGCCCAACAACTCTGTTTCAACCCATCATTCGTTTCACCCTCTTCTTCTTCTTCGACCTCCAAACCAGCAACAGCCATTCCAAACCCAGAATCAAAATTCAAAAAAAAAAAGTAAGTGGGTGGGTGATGATTGACGGGTTTGTTTGTTAAAGGGGGGTTTTGAGTTTGTTGTGGAGGGGATGTCAATATGTATGAGATTTGGTGGTTTTTTTTTTTCCTTTTGGTGGTGGTGGGTTTTGACGATGGTGGTGGTGGAGGTGGTGGCTGAGATGTGGTGGGGAAGGTGGTGGCGGAGAGGTGGTGGCGGAGAGGTGGTGGAGGTGGTGGCGGAGGAAGATCTTATGTCTGTCCGACCTCTCTCTCTCTCTCTCTCTCTACGGTCTGGGTTTTGTTTAATTGATGGGTTTGGTTGTGGTGGGTTTTGAAGATGGTGGTGGTGGAGGTGGTGGCTGAGATGTGGTGGTGGGTGGAGGTGATAGGTTTGAGAAGATGATAGGTTTGAGGAAGATCTGTGCTTTTTTTGAAGATCTGTAGGTTTGAGAAGATGATTGGTATTGGCTTTTTTTAAGCTAATTAAAGCACTTTTCAGACCTTCTTTTAAACAAAAAACAAACGGTCTTCAAAGACTTATGTCTGTCCGCCTACAGACATAAGCTCTTTGCAAATGTTATAAGCAAAAACAAACAGCCCCTGAGAGATTTGAGGTAATAGTCAACGTCTGGACAACGACGATGATGAGCTAAACGAAGGCGACATCATCCAAGCCGCTTGCATCGAGTACCATAACAGGTACGGTGGTGACTTCAAACACTACGCGGCGTGGCAAATAATACATTTTTTTTGTTAATGTTTTATTTTAAGTTATGTAATTTTTTTTTTGGGGGGGGGGGGGGGGGGGGGGGGAATTGGCCTGTAATAATCTCACCTATACCTTATTGGCCATTAATAATCACACCTCAGAATATTCCCCCCACCAGTCCCACCTTTCACATATTTTTCCTACAATGGTCCCCCGTTAAAAAAACTTAACGGAGTTAAGCTTTTTCCAAATTACAAACAGATTTTTTAGAGCTTTTGATCAGAACGATGATACGAGTCCATTGATGTAAAACTTACTTCGAAATGGTGCTCCAAGTGACTTAATTTTGGTTAATTGGAAATTTAAACACCCGAATTGAAGCGTCGTTTTCATCGTTTGATGCACCGTTTCGTGGCAAGTTTTACATCAGTGGACTCGTATCGTTGTTCTAATCAAAAGCCCTAAAAAATCTGTTTGTAATTTGAAAAAAAGCTTAACTCCGTTAAGCTTTTTTAACGGGGGACCATTGTAGGAAAAATATGTGAAAGTTGGGACTGGTGGGGGGAATATTCTGAGGTGGGTTTATTCATAGCCAATAAGGTCTATGTGGGATTATTACAGGTCAATTTCCTTTTAATTTTTAGGTTATGTCACGTTATTTTTTAATTATTATTAACTGGCTTTTATTGAAATATAAAAGGTGTGTTCCATGTGTCGAAAAACACCACATCTCCACGCCCCTTGCCACATCGTTCATTTTAGCACCATGCCACGTTTTGACGCGTGGTCCACGTGCCACATCATGTCTCATCTTCAATCCCCCGTACCGTGTGGTATTAGAAAAGAAATAAGTATTTTCAAAGTATTAATTTTTAATTATTTAATGATAACCTTTCACTATTACTAACTTACCTTGTTTATTTGACCAAGTAATTAGTTTTTCGAATACACATGATTATAATAGTGTTATGAATCATTGCAATAGTGGATGACAACTAGATGCACAGTAAAAGTGCACAGTAAAGGAAATAATTCATTCGAATTATTGACATAGTAACTTCAATAATTCGTTCGAATTATTGACGCACAGTACAACATAGTTTCTTTCTTCTGTCTATATAAACTCATATCATATTATAGTTTTGGTGTACCAAAAAATATATATTAGAAATCCTCTGAAAATTCTCTCTACTTATCTTCTATATTATTCAGCTTTTAGGCTAGTTTAATAACACGTTATCAGCACGAGGGTTCTTTACCAAGCAAATCAACAAAAGCAAAGGAGCTATTACCATACTCAATGTAAGAATTTTATACATTTAAATACATACATATGTGTACATATATATATATATATATATTTATATATATATATATATATAGGGTAAGGTTCATGCGAGAACCAACCTTTATTGCGAGAACCGCGAGAACCAATGTGAACACAACCTAAAATAGCTAAAAAAAACCTAAAAAAAACCTTAAAAAACCTAACCCCCACCCCCCCCCCCCCCAAAAAAAACCTAAACCCCCCACCCCCCCCCCCCCCCGAAAAAAAAAAACCTAACCCCCCCCCCCCCAAGCTAAATGCTAAAAACTAAACCCCCCAAAAAACCTAAAAAAAAACCTAACCCCCCCCCCCACCCCAAAAACCTAAACCCCCCTCCCCCCACCCCCCAAAAACCTAAACCCCCCCAGCTAAAAAGCTAAAAACTAAACCCCCAAAAAACCTAAAAAAATCTAAAAAAAAATCTAAAAAAATCAAAAAAAAATCTAAAAAATTTTTTTTGATTTTTTTAATATTTTTTATGTTAAAATCGCTACTTTTCGCATCCAAAAAAAAATTTTTTTTTTTTTTTTAAAAAAAAAAAATTTTTTTAAATTTTTTTTTTTTTTTTTTAGATGCGAAAAGTAGCGATTTTGTTATAAAAATTTAAAAAAAAAAAAAAAAAAATTTGTGTGATTTTTAGCTATTTTTAGGCATTTTTGGTTGCGTTCACATTGGTTCTCGCGGTTCTCGCAATAAGAGGTGGTTCCTAACGGATCTTTGTCCTATATATATATAGGTTGAAAGCCCCCTAAGGGTGCACTAGTGGATTGTAAAACCATACACCTTTAGGATGATCTTTTAGATCCCGTTTCTCCTTTATATATATGTATACTTATAATATAGTTCTCGTGATAAATTAAAATTAGTACAGGGGACCTATTGCTCTGGAGATTTAATATTTATGGGACTACTAACATTTATTTATGTACCTAACATTTTTGTTTATGCATCTAATATTTATTTATGCAATATAACATTTACTAGCTACAGTGAACTGTTTCAAAACGTATCATGGAAGCCTTAACCAAACGTATGGTGTAAGCTTAAATTTTCTTATCTATATAAGAAACTCACTACTCGAGCTAATCTACACATAAGCTACAACTTCTGATATAATTCAACACATACCCAAAATAACCCGTACCCAAACTTTTCTTAGTTTCAACAAAACCAAATATTCAAATGGCAAATCTTCCAGTAGCATATGCTGAATCTTCAAATGCAGCAAACATTTATCGATTCCTTCGGTTTACTGATTTACCCAATCGTGAGAGGTATCAAAAACTCAAGAATCTTGAAGTTTTTTCTATTAGCGGTATTGATTGGTATCAAATGGAAATGTTTGATCCAAGTGGTTTACTGGCGAGATTACTACCACGTAATACGCCCTGGCGTCGTTTTTTCGACATCCTAGAACCGTCATACGATGAACTTGTATATGAGTTCTTGTCCACTTTCTATTTCAAATATGATAAAAGTCTTACCGATGAATCTATTCATTTTCGATTTTGTGGACAATATCATAATATGTCATTAACAGAATTCGCAGTTCATCTGGGCATATATATAGATGAAGAAGTTAAACAACCTATTTTTACGGAGGCATCAACCTCTTATTCCTCTGAGGAAATGAAAGAATATTGGCTAGACCATTCATCGAAAGAGTGGTGTAACAATAATAATTCTATGAAATTCACAGACCCTCGTTATCAATATATGCACCGTGTTTTAGCCAACACTATCACGGGGCGCAAGAATAATCAACATAGGGTTAGTGCTACCGACCTTTTCCATCTGTATAGTATTTTTGAGCAAGTTCCTTGTAATATTGCCCACGAGCTTGCTACATATCTTTTAAATCAACAAACAAATCCTCTGAGAAGTCTCATGGGAGGGTCTTACATTACAAAAATAGCAAAATCATTAGGTATCTTAAGTAATCAAATTATCCAAGGATTATCCCCACCAAAGGCATCTGGGATTGTAAATTTTAACACTGTTAGGCTAACCCCTGTTCATAATTATACACTAAATCAACCATTCCAGTCGGAGGAAGCTCAGGTTATCTTAGAAAGTACCTCAACACAAAATTTACAACAATCATTGTTGCAGCTTCCTCAACTATCTTTTTATCGATTTGATCTGCAACCACAGCTGCCACCCGTACAAGAACATATTACAACTAACCTATCTCAACCACTAGCACCGAACATCTTACAAAACATCTCACCCTTAGTTTTCGAGGAAGATTCAACGATGCAACAAACTTTGTTTGATGAAAACATGATATTCCAAGAGCAGTTAGCATCAGAATCATTTTTGCAATCACCTTTACCGCAACAGTTTTTCCAATCACTATTAAACGAAGTAGAACAACAACTGCCACCAATTAATATAACAGAACCATGTACGGTACCTCAAATGAATCTACCTTCAGATTCAATATGAGTCGAAGTGGCTAGGTTAAACGATCAGATCCGAAATTTGTCTAAACAAATAAAACGGCTGACAGAAAGAAATAAATGGTTGGAAGACATGCTAAAACAAATAGCTAATAGTATGCAACTAACTCTACCACCTTCACCACCTTATGATTCTGAGTCTGAATTTGATTCATTATATGATTAATTTCAAATGTAAGTTTGTTCACATCATAATAGACTATCAAATTATTATGATTAAATTGTTTAAGACATACATTCTATTTTGTGTTTTTACCTACAAGTAATACATATATGATCATAAATAATAAGTTTATGAATCATAATCTGTTAGCATGACCGGTTAGACCACACCGAGTAAAATGATAATGTGAAATGTATTGAAGAACTAACAGATCCTTCCAGAAAATTATAAAATATAATTTTTGTTCTTAAGAAAAGTTAATCAATGAAAGTAGGGTGTGAATCCCTAAGTATTCTGGAATAAACAAAGGATATACATATCCAACATGATACCATTTAGTGTTTTAAAAATCGATGCATCGTCTAAATGGTTATCAAATCCACAACCTGAAGTTTTTGTGATTAAGGCTTAGCTAATGTGATAGCAAACATATTATTCCAGATTGATATAATGATTTTGATAATAAATCAATGATCATTGCAATACACGTAAAACTTCATGTAGTTTATACATGATTTATTGAGACAATCACTGGATGTGTTTGCTAAGTGTATGATCATGAGAGCAAAAGTTCATGTATCAATTCATATAATGCCAATATATTGTAATATTTTCTCCCCATTATAATTGGGTTTTGGTCAGAAACCAAATATGTCCATTCTAAAATTTTGATTGTGCGATATATATTGAAATTGATCCACCACGACGCACAAATATGGGACCTTAAAAGGTGATTGGGAATATATCATTTAACGAAAGAGTTATTTATGGTTCAGTTTATTAATATCCATCTAAATGGACTGACATTCCCAACATTAGGGGAAGATAAAAGCAGTTGAAAAAGAAATGAGTTGAAATAAATTATCATTGATCCTTAAAACTGAAAATATGAACTACGGGTTCAAAGAACAACTCATTTGGAAAATAAATCTATTACCAGACGTATTTACTTACCAAAATAAAGTGACAAGCTAAGTCATATATATCAACTGCTAATGCTCCAATTATTATAATTTGTGTCCCTAAAGGACAACCATACACTAGTATTAAATCTATGGCATGCCTAAAGCGTGATAGACTAATTGATTCCATGAATAAAAATCCTCGAAATTTGGAGCAATTAATAAAGATGGTCAAGTCGAGGTTTAGTATAAAATTCTCTTAAAGAAGACAATATTGACATGTTGTTTCTAGAAGAACCTCAGGTACCTGAAGTCAATGTATCATGTCTAAAAGAAATGGAATCAGAATAAAATTAGCACCATTACACTTTTATATAACATAGCGCTAGAAATAATGAAACAATGAGGATCAAGATTTTTGAATCTACTCATGAATGAATTCATGTTATTAATTAGCCAAATTTGGAAAAGGTGAATAAATCAAAGATAAAATTCTCTCATGAAATGAAAAGTTTTCAGACCAACCGTTCTTAAGGTAAAGATTTTCTTACATAAATCAAATTGAGTAATACAAAGAAAATTTGGTGGCACAAGAATGCTGCAAAACCAATGATTGGTTATGAGGAGACACATTCTCCAGTGGTAGATATAATAACTTTCCAATATCTGATTCGTCTGGTAATATATTAAGAGAAAATTGACATGCAGCTTATAAATATTTATATATCATGTGGTACTACAAAATACATAAAAAAAAATTCATGAAGAATTTAAATTATCAAAGTCATGTAAGGTGAGATCTCAAGAACATTATAAGATATGAATATGCTTAAATTATTATAAATGCTGAAAAGAAATGGAACTCTCGATGAGTTTCCTAAGGCTGTTGAGTACATGAAAAAGTTAATGAAATTCGATGGTTATGATAGCTATTGATTAATGTATAAGCATGGTAAACTATGGATTGTATGAATGAAGTAAGTATTCATGGCATCTTTTGCATATGATATAGAGAACAATGAGGAAATCTACATGATAGAATGAATGTACATTCATAGTTGGTAAAATCGAAAAGATGTATTTCAATGAATGTAAATACATGAAGCAATAATTTCAAAACCTGTAAATACATCTTCTTAAAGTAGTAAAGATTGTATGGACTATAAGATGAATATGGTATAACTAACTTTTTAATGAAGTTAGAAAAGATAAATGCATACGGTATAGTTGGACTATATATTTTTCTTTGGAAAACCGTATGAGGTTTTATAACTATTAAAACATATTAACAAATCAAATATGAAATATAAATTTATGCCTTGATATACAAACTAGCATTTGCATCATTATCCATAAATTATTACACATATAGAGAATGATGGATTATATTGATATATTTTGCTAGTTATACATTACCATCTGTATCATATTACTCGTGTACAAAGAAAAGATAATATAATCGGATGTAATAAATTAACATCTAAGGTATGAAAGATAAAAATTTTATATTACTAACCTACCAAAACAAGTTTTGTTAGCTTTGTAAATGCAGGAAATGTAACAACATATAGTTGTGGATCATATGGTATTTGTTTACATAAAGCACCAGGAATCTCATATAAAGACCATATAACATTGATCAACACAAAGGACTATACACATCAAGGAATGAAGTGGCAAAATATTAACTAAAAGATCTACGCAGAAGGCTTAAACGATACATAATGAAATCAGGGGGAGTATTACAAGTTGCACTCTTATATACCACCAAGATTTTTTTTTAATATACTCGAGACTTTATTAAAGACAATCAAGTCGAGATGATATATGTCCAATCTAGCAACAATTCAACCGATCTTTTCACAAAAGCACTACCTACAGCAACTTTCAGGAAACACGTTCATGACATTGGCATGCGTCACGTACGGAGAATGTGATGCCTTACAAATTGCAACTTGAGGGGGAGCTATAGACTGCACTCTTTTTCCCTTAGCTAAGGTTTTTTTCCCACTGGGTTTTTCTTTAGCAAGGTTTTTAATAAGGCAGTACTTAATTACCCCAAAGTTTGCAAAGTGTCATCCAAGGGGAGTGTTATGAATCATTGCAATAGTGGATGACAACTAGATTGTCACACCCCCAAAATCCACATGCGGAGTACCACCGCTTGGAGGCGTGACTGACCAGGATCCAACCACCAATTATACTGAGCATTGATTAATAGTAAAAGTATTTACCAACCGCAATAGTTAGTAAACACCATGTTTTAAAGTTCTAAAAGTTTAAGTTCGAATAACAGTTTAAACAAACAGCGGAAGCATAAACCAAACAGTCTCAAAACAAGGTTCATAGTTCAGATTATTTAGAACCCACACAAGGGCTAAACGACCACTACACATTCCCAAGCTGCAGGCTCCTGAGTCACTGGGTACCTGCAAAGCATGCAGAGGGGTATCAACAAAAATGTTGGCGAGTCCACGAGTTGTCCAGTTTTAGTTACCAAAAACTTGTTTCACCAGTTAATTTATCCGTTTATACATGCGATGGGGAGCTACCCCATAAGTAAGCGAGTAAACTGTTTTTCCAATACCGAATACTTACTTAACCGTACGTTTCCGCAGTGCCCCGTTTGTCAATGTTCTATCATCATTGACGGTTTGCCAGAGTACATTAGTTCACTCCCGTTCCCAGTAACAAGGGTCGGTGTGAGGCTGGTTACACCTAAATAGCGCTATCAACTAATAACCCGTTCGCCAGGCCCCGGCGATTAATCGGTATTAAGTAGTGAGGACTTAAGTGATAGAGTTTTGTTTAGTGTTGCTTGTTGCATTACCGTATAAACGATAGTTAACTAAGTTTGTATCCCAGTAACAAGGGAAGAAAAGTAAGTTTGTATCCCAGTAACTAGGGATAGTGTTATTTTTAGTTCCGTTTCCCAATCCACCGGGAATGCATGCTTTAAGTTGTGAACTCACCTTAGGTTGCTCGGCAGACAGTTTACTTGGTCAAATACGTTGGTCACCACGTCCTAACATGGTTACCAGTATAGGTCAGGTTTGGGTACAGAGAAGTCACGTATGTTCTACACGTATCTAACACATAGCATGCATAACATATATCTATCCTCTAAGTTATTGGGCCTGTCAAATTCTTAAACAATAAAAGTTAATACATAGCCCACTTAAACAGTAACAAGCATGAACAGTTCATACACTTTGGCCCAATAACGAAAACAGGCAGCCCAGTCGAGACCAGGTGGTCTCGACTCGAGAACACACAGTCTCGAGTCGCAACCGGAGATCTCGAGTTATCCCGTTTTGGTCTCGAGTGACGCTGGCATGTGTCGCAATCTCGAAGGTCTCGAGTCCAGTCTCGAGTCGAGATCAGGAAGTCTCAAGTCAAGACCTTGCCGGTCTCGAGTTGTCACGTGTTGGTCTCGAGTCGAGACCGAGAGATCTCGAGTCGCACATCTGATATCCGAACCTTCTAGAACCTGTCTAATGTACTATCCAATGGAATTGTGATTTCATGAAACTATGTACTAACCAATGAAATTGCACAAACATGTTTTATTGTCTAATTATTAATCAAAATAGATCAAACACAGCATATTCAAATATTCATAACACATTCAAACTTGTTCATCATTAGGGTTTTTATCCTTCACCATCATGTTCATCCTATATCATCATGCCTTCTATGGACAAGAATTCATAACACATAACTAGGTTTCGAGATCATCTTGTAAGCTACCATTAAGCAAAACATTTGTTCTAAATCCTCTTAACATAAATCGGATGATCATAAGCAACCCTAACCATCATACTTTTATCATTTAGCAAGACATTATCATACAATCCTAACCATCATACTATAGCTTACACACATTATTCATCATATTACAAGGTCACTAATCATACAAGAATCATGCAACAAGACCTCTAAACTAATCATGCATCTTAATCATTAAGCACACAAAATCTTCTAACACACATTAAAACACTAACCGGTTCCCAAGTGTGGAGGTGTGTAGGGATTCACCGAGGTCCGAGAGCTCCTTCCTTAGCCGATGGTGATTCCGAGGAGAAAAAGAGGAGAGTGGAGGAGTGTGTGTGTGGGAGTGAGTGTGGAAGAATGGTGGAAAAATGAGGGATGGTTGGCTTGGGCATGGGTTTTATACTCGGTTTGGGTGGTGCACCCTACAATGGTTCCGAGTGGGCTCGAAAGGGGTGTATGGCCCAATCCGGCCCAACCGTTACTGTTTACTCGAGACCGAGTGGTCTCGAGTCGGGTTCGTTGCGGTCTCGGTTCCCTATTATACACACATACTTATATTATACATACATACACCACATAGCATAACAAGATAATCACAACTTTCATTTAATACATATATATACACACCATGTAATTACAAGATATTTGCTCGGGAAAACCTAGAGTGTCACATTATCCCCAAGTTTTAAGAACTTTCGTCCCGAAAGTTAAGGCAGCCACTGACAAGCTAGTGTAAGTGAGAATGTTTCAACGGGGTGTCACATCATCCCCCCGTTAGTTTGGAATTTCGTCCCGAAATTCGGTTGTAGCTTCAGTGCTGGGAGTTTCATTTGGGAAAAACTGGGGATACTTGCGCTTCATCTGGTCTTCCCGCTCCCAGGTGAACTCTGGGCCACGGCGCGAGTTCCAACGAACTCGTACCAAGGGTATCTGGCTACGTTTGAGGGTTTTGATCTCACGATCCGTGATCTCAATCGGTTCTTCAGTAAAGTGTAGCTGTTCGTCAATAGTAAGTTCCTTGAAAGGAATGATGAGTGTTTCATCTGACAGACACTTCTTCAGATTAGACACGTGGAAGACGTTGTGCACAGCACTCAGTTCTTCAGGCAGATTCAATCTGTAGGCGACCTTACCAATCTTTTCTGTAATTTCAAAGGGTCCGACATATCGCGGATTAAGCTTGCCCCGTTTTCCAAAACGAACCACACCCTTCCAGGGTGAGACTTTGAGTAGAGCCCGGTCACCAACCTGGAACTCTAGCGGTTTCCTATCCTTATCCGCGTATCTCTTCTGACGGTCACGAGCTGCCGCCATGCGTTGCCTAATCTGGGCAATCTTTTCTGTAGTGTCTACTACATGTTCCGGGCCTGTGACCTGGCTGTCACCAACCTCTGCCTAGCAGAGAGGCAATCGGCAATTACGACCGTACAATGCCTCAAAGGGTGCTGCCTGAATGCTGGTGTGGTAGCTGTTGTTGTAGGAGAATTCCACTAACGGTAGGTGCTTCTCCCAATTCTTGCCAAAATCGATCACACACGCCCTAAGCATGTCTTCGAGGGTTTGGATGGTGCGTTCCGATTGCCCATCCGTTTGTGGGTGATAAGCGGTGCTCATGTCTAAACGCGAGCCAAAAGATTTGTGCATAGCTTGCCACAACTCAGAGGTAAAACGTGCGTCTCGATCGGAAATAATAGAGGTTGGCACTCCGTGCTTCGAAACCACTTCCTTTAAGTATACCTCTGCTAAGGTAGAGAACTTGTCTGTCTCTTTAATAGCCAAGAAGTGGGCAGATTTAGTTAATCGATCTACTATCACCCAAATGGTGTCATTTCCGCGTTGAGACCTAGGCAAGCCGGTAACAAAGTCCATGGAAATTTGCTCCCATTTCCACTGTGGGATCTCTGGTTGTTGGAGTAGGCCTGATGGTTTATGATACTCCGCCTTGACTCTTGCACAAGTCAAACATTTTCTGACATAGGTTGCTATGTGGGCTTTCATGCCAGGCCACCAGTATGTAGTCTTTAAGTCATGGTACATCTTATCCGCACCAGGGTGTACTGAGTAACGGGACTTATGGGCTTCATCCATTACAAGCTCGCGCAAATTCCCATAAAGTGGGACCCATATACGTTCGTTTACGTAGTAAGCACCATCTTCTTTTTGTTCTAATCGTTGTCTCGATCCTCGTAGGGACTCAGCCCTGATGTTCTCGGCTTTCAATGCTTCGACCTGAGCGTTTCGGATTTGCTTAGGGAGGTTCGAGTGGATGGTGAGCTGTAAGGCACGAGCACGCTTGGGTTTGGTCTCCTTTCTGCTGAGGGCATCGGCTACCACATTAGCCTTGCCTGGATGATACTTAATTGCACACTCGTAGTCATTTAGGAGTTCGACCCATCGGCGTTGCCGCATATTCAACTCCTTTTGTTCCATTATGTGCTGGAGACTCTTGTGATCAGTGTAAATCGTGCACTTGGTACCGTACAAGTTGTGTCTCCAAATCTTGAGCGCGAAGACCACAGCTCCAAATTCTAAGTCATGCGTCGTGTAGTTCCGTTCGTGGATCTTGAGTTGTCGCGAGGCGTAAGCAATAACTTTCTCGCGTTGCATCAACACGCAGCCAAGTCCTTGAATAGAAGCGTCGCAGTAAACGACGAAGTCGTCGGTACCTTCAGGTAAGGAAAGAATAGGAGCACTACAAAGGTTCTTCTTTAGTTCCTGGAAGGCAGATTCCTGAGCATCACTCCATTTGTAAGCCACACCCTTCTGAGTGAGGGTCGTAAGTGGTTGAGCGATCTTAGAAAATCCCTTGATAAACCTTCGATAGTATCCTGCCAATCCCAAGAATTGGCGAACTTCGGTCGGAGTTTTGGGTGTAGGCCAATTCTTAATGGATTCGATCTTAGCGGGGTCAACATGAATCCCTTCCTGATTGACGATGTGCCCAAGGAAATGGACTTCTCTAAGCCAGAAATCACATTTCGAGAATTTGGCGTATAGTTGCTCATTGCGAAGGAGTTCGAGAATAAGACGCAGGTGTTGTTCATGCTCCTCTTGACTCTTCGAGTAGATTAAGATGTCGTCGATAAACACAATTACGAACTTGTCGAGGTAGGGTTTGCATACTCGGTTCATGAGATCCATGAAGATCGCAGGTGCGTTGGTCATTCCGAAAGGCATGACGAGGAATTCGTAGTGGCCATAGCGGGTTCTGAAAGCAGTCTTAGAGACGTCCTCATCGCGGACTCTCAGCTGGTGATAACCCGATCGCAGATCGATCTTGGAATAATAGCTCGACCCTTGCAGCTGGTCGAACAGGTCGTCGATACGGGGAAGTGGATAGCGATTCTTGATGGTAACCCTGTTCAGTTCGCGGTAATCAATGCACATTCGGAATGTGCCATCCTTCTTTTTGACAAAGAGCACTGGGGCTCCCCAGGGTGATGAGCTAGGACGGATAAAACCTTTGTCCAAGAGCTCTCGTAGTTGAGTAGAAAGTTCCGCGGGGGCTAGTCGATAAGGTGCACGAGCTATAGGTGCTGCTCCGGGAGCTAGCTCGATTTGAAATTCGACCTGACGGTGAGGAGGGAGTCCAGGTAGTTCCTCCGGGAATACCTCAGGATAGTCGCGTACGACTGGAAAATCTTCAATCCTGTTTTCCATTTTCTGTGTGTCGGCAACGAGTGCTAAGATAGCGGTGTGCCCCTTTCGTAGACACTTCTGGGCCTTTAAGAATGAAATGATGCCTGTGACTTCTCCGCTCTTGTCGCCTTGAACTATAAGAGGTTTGCCAGGGGGACGGGGAATACGAATAGCTTTCTCTTGGCAGAGGATTTCAGCTCGATGCTTGGATAACCAATCCATACCAATGATGACGTCGAAGCTTCCAAGAATGATGGGGAAGATATCGATACAGAAGGTCTGACCAGACAACTCTAATTTGCAGTTACGAATTACGTGTGAGGCCTCGAGGTTTCTACCATTAGCTATCTCGACGATGTGCTTAGAGCTTAACGGCGTAAGGGTGGACTTAAGTTTCTTACTAATACGTAGGGATACATAACTAGCATCTGCTCCGGAATCAAATAGTACGGAAACATAACGATCATTAAGTAGGAACTTACCCGCCACAACGTTGGGGTCATTCCTTGCTTCTCCAGCTCCAATTACAAAAGCCCTTCCTCTTGCACCATTTCCAGCATTGTTGTTATTGTTCCCAGCACCCTGATTGTTGTTGTTCTGATTCTGGTTCAGCTGCGGGCAATCCTTTCGCATGTGCCCTATTGCCCCACATTTGTAGCATTCACGATTGTTTCCTTGTTGCTGCTGTTGCTGTGGTTGATGCTGATTTTGCCTAGCTGGGAACTGGCTTCGGCAGTCCTTGGCTTCATGCCCCATCTTGTTGCATCGCTGACATTGACCTTTGCCACATGGCCCACTGTGGTGTCGGTTACATTTGTTACACTTGGGGTGGTTTCCTCGATAACCACCCTGTTGCTGAGGGCCTTTGTTGTTTTCAGTCTTCCTTTGTTGAACTGGGGCCTGAGTGGGGTTAGCATCCTTTCCCTGACTTCCATCCCACTTTCGTTTGTTATCGCTAGAAGTTCCAGCAGTAGTACCGATCCTCTTGGGCAACTTGCCCTCCTCCACAGCCTGATTGGTGAGTTTGTGAGCAAGACAAACCACGGGCTGTATGGTATTGAGGTTGGCTGAGGTCACATGGCTCCGGATTTCTGGGACCAAGCCTTTGATGTACAATTCGATCCTTCGATACATAGGTCGGGACATGTTTGGGCAAAGTGCAGCATAGTCGTTGGACTGCTTGGTGTAGGTCTCAATCTCTGACCCAACCATCTTGAGCTCATAGTACTCATTCTCGAGTTTGTGGATGTTATCCCTGTGACAGTACTCCTCCTTGATCATGTCTTTGAAATCTTCCCATGCAGTAGCATTAGCAGTTTCCAGACCAAGCATCTGAATCTGTGCTTTCCACCATGAAAGCGCGTTTCCTTCAAGCGTACCAGTCGCGAATTTAACCCAATTAGCAGGGGGACACTCGCAGACAGCAAAGACAGCTTCGGCCTTTTCAATCCAGTGCAGAAGGCCTATGGCACCCTCAGTGCCGTTGAAAGGGAGAGGCTTGCCATCCATGAAGGTTTTGAAAGTACAAACACGTGGCTGTGCAGGCGCAGGCTGACCTGTTGTGAGAAGTGAAGCGAATAGGTTTAGAGGTGAAAAGACGATGTGGGGTTAGGATCTAAACATCCTAAAGCAACGAGTTTACCTCCAGGGTGAGCTGCGAAAGCTGCAGCCACCGTGTTGAGCAAGTTGGTGAACTGAGCCTGAGTCATGTTAACGTTTCCTCTTCCGCGTCCACTCATTGTCTTCATAACCAGAAAACACAGTATGAGTGTGATGTCGTAACGTAGCGAGAATGAGATAGAAGAGGGATGCGTATCTAACTAATTAGGCACACTAGTATGTATAGTAGAGCAGTCAACATAAGATAAACAGGCAAGTAAACACAAGTCCGAGCTATGAGATCTAATATGTTGAGTCTTGCCCTTGGAGTGTAGTGTCGTCATGAGTCACGGGTGATAGTCTGGTTTTTCTCAAAAAGACTTTCTTTTTAAAACCAAGTTCACTATAACCAATGGCTCTGATACCAATCTGTCACACCCCCAAAATCCACATGCGGAGTACCACCGCTTGGAGGCGTGACTGACCAG
>JARYGA010041496.1:0-24052 GCA_030545235.1 Helianthus tuberosus
GTAATGTGAGTATAAACTGAACGTTGTTGTTGAACAATGATAGGACGTGTTTGACCGACTATTAAGCATTTAATTAACCCTACAGAGCAAACCTAAGGTGAGTTCACTGCTCTTTTCCAAGCATGCATCCCAGGAAGGGGTATCGGGTAACGTTCCAGGGAGGAATGCCAGGTTAATGGGATGTTTGTTATTACTCAGTTTCTATCATATAAGACCCCTTACATCTACCGATTGTTGCCGGGAAGGCAATGAGGTATTTAGTTGATAGCGCTATTAGGTTTGGCACCCTCACACCGGGCCAGAATGGACGGGCGTGAACTAATTACCTTGACCACTTGACTAATGCTTTGATAGAGGCATTGGGGTTTGGGCAAACACATCTAGTAGCCACTTGCGGTAATCGAGTTAATAACAACATCAAAACAAATCGTTGAACTGCTTTATACACATATCTGGTAGCTAAACACGTTAACAAAACTTTCAACTCACCAGCGTCGTCTGACACACTTGTCTGCATGCTTCCAGGTCTATTAGGTCATAGCATTAGAACTTGCTGTCTGGGATGCTGGAGTGGTCATGGGTTGAGATTCATGGATTCGCAAGACAAGTCTAATGGTTTTCGAACAAACGGTTTATGGAATATTTAACTAATGATTTATGCTTCCGCTGTAAACGATGAATTACATTTAACACTTTGTAATACTTTATGTTAATGAATGAAAGTTTTTTTTATTTAAATTATTGTCATGAGTTCAATGTGATTGGTGGCTAGATCCTGGTACGTCACACGTCCCGCGGTGTTTCCGCAAGTGTTATTTTTGGGGTGTGACAGTTTGGTATCAGAGCCACTGGTTATAGTGAACTTGGTTTTAAAAACGTATTTATAAAACCAGACTATAACCGAACAAGTTCTGAATACGACCATGACACTCAGCTCCAGATTGCAAGGTTCATCTCTTTCACCTGTAGCATACATTACATGACTAGTACGCATTTGTTTATGATGTATCATACGAACACACACTCATCACTATTGCATGGTTACATGAATTGCCTGGTTACCTTATGATGCGTTGGTAGTCTGTCGTAGTTCTTGGATTTCTGTAACCTTATCATCTTGATAACCTCTGTTTGGCATTCAAGTTTGAGGGACCATTTGACATGAGTTAGGAGGAACTGAGATGAGCAGGCAAATCGCAATATTATTGTGGGTGCACACATAATAATAATGTGGGGTGCATGCGAGTCCCAGTGAGGCTTAACAAGTGAAAAAGGGGTTTTGTTCCATTATTTGATCAATGTGAAACGTAACAAGTCTATAGGGGTCATAGCAGCGAATGTCTCTTACATGAATGTGATCTTTTCACTCCTCTCTGAATCCTTTCGAATCTCGATGCTATTGAGGATTACCTGAACACCCATCTGAACGCCTAAGTGAACTGTGTAGAATGTTAGGTGCTTGTACGAACGCCCTCGAGTTGGATGTCG
Organism: Helianthus tuberosus; assembly: GCA_030545235.1. Classification (NCBI taxonomy): domain Eukaryota; kingdom Viridiplantae; phylum Streptophyta; class Magnoliopsida; order Asterales; family Asteraceae; genus Helianthus; species Helianthus tuberosus. The sequence goes on from JARYGA010041496.1 coordinate 1,489, forward strand.
CAGCGTCAAATGATTGGTCTATACCTTTCTCGCTCCTCTTCGTTTCCTGGAACTCAATGTATTAACGCCTTAGACCGCGAAGTGCGATCACTTCTGCAACACTCTAGCAGCGTACCGTGTATTACCCATCGACGTGCAAGATTGATGGGTAAGAGGATGATCGTAGTATCTCACCCACTTTAGTATTAGAACGGTCTTAGTCTCGGCAACGAACACCAGCAAATTGGCTTCAATCCGATCCTTAACCCTAGTAAGCAACTTATGGGAGTCAACACTTACGAATCAATCGGGACGTAATCGATGACAATTGACTATAGGGTGGAGGGTGTAACTGCCCGCACCAGGAGTAGTGCTTTAGGACGTGACCCGAAAGGTGAAAGGATGGACCCTAATGGTGTAAGGCCGCAGGACTCCGTTTCGAGCAACGACATTAGAAGCAACAGTCATGATGACAATAAGGTACTCGCAAATCATGACTTTCGGTATGGAAATGATGGTGGCTTCAGCAAGGGATGGCCGATGTAAGTCAAGACGCCAACAACCCAGGTAACAATGAAAGTTTTGGGAATACTAGTAGCAGTAGCAACAACACTGGAAGTGGTACTCGTGGAAGGGCATTTAGGACTGGCCTAAGCGACGCCAGGCGTACTAGCAACATGGTAGCTTGTATGAGTAGCCAATTGCTTCGTCCTTGTTCTGCTTAACCCTAATGCTTCTTGAAACCGACTCGGTTGTGGAATTGGCTGAGGGCAAGTCAAATGAAATCCAATGTGTTCGTTGGGATGCAAACTTGACCTTGTGGGGCAAGTGTTCGACATCGACCTTTCTTCTACCATCCCTGATGGTTACAATGCAGCAGTTAGTGTGGAGTGGTTATCCAGAAATCGCGCAGATACGCCAGTGAGGAGAAAATTTTGTGTGGGGAATCGTTATTTGTTCTAAAGCGTCAGAGTGGTGCAAAGGTTAGCGCCATTTCAGCTATGAAGGCCAGAAGTGTCTACGGAGGGATTACTCCGCTATACTAGCAACTGTTACTGATGCTAGGGCTAAGGAAACAGAGGATCGAGGATCCACCAATCATTCGTGATTCCATTCGGTATGCTACCCAAGGAACTTTCGGGTTTACTTCCACAACTATTAGGCGAAATCTCAGTCTGATCTCGCGCCAGAGGCACCCTGACTACACGCACTCTTGCCGTCTTGCACCAGGAGGGTTGCAAGAGGTGTCTTATCAACTACAGGAACTGTTGGACAAGAGTTTTATCAGACCTAGCTTTTCTCTTTGGGGAGCCCCGGTTATATCCGTGAAGATAAGCCTTTTCGTATGTGTACTGATTTTTAAGAACTAAATAAGGTGACAGTTGAGAACCGTTTGCCACGACTATATATTGACAACCTGACGACCAGTTGCGGGGGTCGAGCTTTCATTCGAGGTTTAAATAACAAACGAGCTATTGTCAGAAGGTAGTCTAAGGGGAGAATGTGCCTGCAACGGCATACCAAGCGCAGTACGGCCATTTCGACATTGTATTCCAAGACTTTCGAGCCAATCATCACACCAGCAGCTGTATGGATCACATGAATCGACCATGCTTATTGACGACATGTTGAATCCTTTCCAGGAGAAAGGAACACCATGGGCAGCTTTGTATCTTATTTGAGAGCTCCTGAAGGAGAAGCCACACCGCGCGAAGTCTTGATAAATGTAACTTCTGGATGCGAGGGATACCTTTTTGGTCATATAATCAACGAAGTGGGAATACACGTGGATCTCGCTAAGACCCGTTTTAGTTAGAAACTGATCGACACCAGAGATCCCTTCGAGGATGCAGCAATTTCTTGGTCTCACTAGATGCTATCGCAGATTCATCACAAGATTCTCGAAGATCGAGCAGCTTAAATCTCTTTAGCACAGCAGGGTGTTGTGTTCGTGGAAGACAAAAAAGGAGGACGTTCTTTCAGCTTTTGAACCTCAACTCTGCAATGCTCTAAGCATCGTCTTTACCCAAGGGTACGGGTGATCTAGTGGTATACCATGATGATTCGAATCAGAGTCCCAGTTACACGCTGATACAACACGAGAAAGTGATGGCTTACGTAATGGAATTACAAGAAGAGTTGCACGTATCACAACCTGCGATGGAAACCATGGTCTTTGGGTTTTAGTTGGAGGCATTACTTGGACGGTACTGAATACACTACTTAGACCGATCACAAGAGCCTCCCATGTACTCTGGCTTCGAAAGAGCTAAATCAGGTAACGGCATCGCTGGATGGAATTTCTGGATGATTATGACTATGAAACTCGAATGTGCACGATCTTTGCGACTCACTATCGACTCTAACCTACCTGATCAGACTCGCTTGTTCAAACTACAGAACAGAAAGAAGAGAGCCTTCAAGTCGGACACATGCGGGGCATGGAGAAGCAACCTTTGGCAGGTCGGACAATATGCGCTACCTCATGGAACGAATGTGGATCTTGTTATACGACAACTGTAGGGAACTCGTGTCGAGCAAAGCACACCGACCTCGATATTTTCATCGTCTGAGTTTTGATAAGAGATATTAGGATCTATGAATCTTACACTAGTGATCGGGCATGAAGGCCCACCTAGCTATGTATGTGAATGATGTTGGACTTGTGGAAAAGTCAAGGGGAAGAATCAGCAACCAGAAGCACACATACGGAAATGAGAACAGACCGCCAGGGATTCTGTCACTAGCCTACTTACATCTCGAGACGGAAACAATATCACCTGGGTGACCGTTGATGGTCTCACGTTACCAGCACACTTTCTTTCAATCAGGGAAACTGACGAGTCTTCACAGCTGTGAATGTTCCTCTGAGAGAGGCGGCTTTTAGGCACGAGGTGCCAGCTTCTGTTACCTTTTGATTTTGAGCTATACCTGATTTATGACCAGCAAAACACAACACCCTCGACTCACATCTGGACATGAGCATTGCTTATCACCGTGGGGCAAGCGGTGTGAGTAAACGAACCATCCTGACACTCGAGGACATGCTGCGAGCATGTGTGTGATTGACTTTAGTAAGAGTTAGAAGGACGTTTACCTTTGGTTGAGTTCTACTGCAACAGTCATCGTTTTAGTATTTAGACAGCTTTGTTTGAGGCAGTGCATGGACAGTAACGCTAACCTCCTTGTTAGATTATGATCCTCGAAGCTCTTGGAAAGATTGTTTAGATCGGAAATCGTTTGGCGGCAACGCATGACCGTCAGGAAAGCTGATAAGTTTAGGAAGCACTGGGAGTTTGCTGTAGGCGAACGCATCATAATCGAAAGTCTCACCCTGGGAGGGTGCAGTACACCATGGACAACGTGGCAAGCTTAGTTTACGATACGTTGGGACATTTGGATTTCTGGGTACAAAGCGGTGACATGGCTCACAAACTCGAGTTACCTGATGAATCTGGTGACGATCACGATGTCATTTATGCCTCGAATCTAAAGGAGTGTTTGTCCGATGAAAACCTTTGCGATACCCTTGTTAGAGTCTGAGGTTAATGACCAGTTGCAGTGGTTGAAGAATCTATCGAGATCATGGACCGGGAGGTAAAGGTGCGTAAACATAGTCGTATCCCGATTGTTAGAGTTCGATGGAACTCAAGACGTGGACCGCAGTTCACGTGGGAGTGAGAGGATCAGATGAAGCTTAAATATCCTCAACTTTTCCCTGAAGATAAGTCTGAATCTGGTAAAGCTGGTGAATTTCGGGACGAAATTCCGTTTCAAGTTGGGGATGATGTGACACCTGAGGAAAATCTGCAACAATCTTGATTTATCACTTCACTCCCTGTGCTTGTGCTTACTTGTCAAATTTTAGGACGAAATTTCTTTCAAGTTGGGGATGATGTGACAACCAGAACTTTCGAGGTTAGTAACGTTTCACCTTACGATCTTAACTCCTCACTACTCAATTATAACATCGTTAGACTTAAACATTTATTGAAAATTGTTGGGCCACGTATAACACACCATACCGTATCGGACCAAACGGATCAACAGAGCCCAACAGATTTCTTTGTGTGTATTGATTGTTTCGACCTAAGCTAGGTAGCCAAGGTAACTTGTTGATCGGCCCATTTGTGTTGTGTGTGTATTACTTAAATTGGCCCACTTGTGTGTTAATTAACAAATAGGTGATCGGCCCACTGGTGGTGTTTAGTTCTATAACTAAACATACGTATCATGCACATGTCTCACAAATTACAACATAATAAAACCCTATTCCCCATTTGTGTGTGCGACGGCAGAGCAGACCCCCCCTCCTCGTGGAACACCTCTCCAGCCGATCTATTCTGGGTTAGTGAATTCTTGTGCAAGCTATTTGATGTTTATACTTTGTGGATGTTAATATCGATCAGGTTATACATGTCATATGCGAATTGTAAATTGAACCAGGTTATATGGATGTTTATGTGATAATCTTATATAGGTGCGATCTGATGTCGTGAATTATGTATGAATATGGACGCATGAACCTTAATCGGATATGCATGTATTGTGTGAATAATAATGATATCAGACTTGATGATTGTTCGACTGGTTTGTTTACAACCGAGGCATGGTTATTGTGCATAACAATTGATAAATGACCGAAACCTATTAATATATGTGAAGTTGTGATACTTGATTAATTAGGGTTGTAAGTTATTGCTTCTTGATATTATTATGAATCGTTTCTTTACATGATGAGTTGTAATTCAATCCGTTTAACGTATGAACATGGATTGGGTAATGATAAGTAGTTAGGGGAGGGGGTATATACTAAATGGATTAATGAAACTGTGTGGTTCGTGGTAAGTCATGTGGTCCGATGCGAATGATGATATTATGTTAGCTAATCAATGTGAGTTAGGCAATTTTCTGTTATGCAACCCGAATTGCTTGATACATGGAAACGAGGCTACTGTTAATACTTTGAATGATAATTAGATTAAGTGGGCCGGGTTACACAAGTAGGGTGATACATTTAGGTTCTTATGAAGATACCAGGATGTAATCATAACTAAGCAAGGGTAACTGTAGGATTAGTAAATTGGGCTAATAAAAGAATCTGAACTGCTTGGGCCGGTTACTTGGGATGGTTGATAAATTCAGTGGGTTTCATTTGATAAGCTGGGCCGATCATGTTGCCAGATCATATGCGTATAGTGGGGTTATGTTATATACGTGTGAGATACTATTGTTAGTGGAATGAGATTTTTGTTTATTATTGAAAGTAATATAGTTATTATGTGGAGATTCATACGAGTAGGCCACACACATACGTACCCAGCGAAGGGGTTGTTGAGTGGGCCGCACATCAGGCCCAGTGGGCCGTACGTTAGGTGGGTTGATGTGTTAAACGGTCATAAAGTGTTCATCGGTTACACTTGTGAAACCATGTAACTTGTGACTCGAATGGTCATCATGAAATTTGTAGTCTAGCTTGTGAACTTGATTGTTAGATTGCATGATATCGGAAAATACAAACTTGTGACATGAGAATGTTTGGGATTTGTACACTTGTTATGATAAGCAGTAGGGATATGTGCCGCACTTGCTTGTTACTTGTATATACGTGACAATCTATGCGATGTAATGTGAGTATAAACTGAACGTCGTTGTTAAACAATGATAGGACGTGTTTGACCGACTATTAAGCATTTAATTAACCCTACCGAGCAAACCTAAGGTGAGTTTACTGCTCTTTTCCAAGCATGCATCCCGGGAAGGGATATCGGGTAACGTTCCAGGGAGGAATGCCAGGTTAATGGGATGTTTGTTATTACTCAGTTTCTATCATATAAGACCCCTTACATCTACCGATTGTTGCCGGGAAGGCAACGAGGTATTTAGTTGATAGCGCTATTAGGTTTGGCACCCTCACACCGGGCCAGAATGGACGGGCGTGAACTAATTACCTTGACCACTTGACCAATGCTTTGATAGAGGCATTGGGGTTTGGGCAAACTCATCTAGTAGCCACTTGCGGTAATCGAGTTAATAACAACATCAAAACAAATCGTTGAACTGCTTTATACACATATCTGGTAACTAAACACGTTAACAAAACTTTGACTCACCAGCGTCGTCTGACACACTTATCTGCATGCTTGCAGGTCTATTAGGTCATAGCATTAGAACTTGCTGTCTGGGATGCTGGAGTGGTCATGGGTTGAGATACATGGATTCGCAAGACAAGTCTAATGGTTTTCGAACAAACGGTTTATGGAATATTTAACTAATGATTTATGATTCTGCTGTAATACTTTATGTTAATGAATGAACGTCTTTTTTATTTAAATTATTGTCATAAGTTCAATGTGATTGGTGGCTAGATCCTGGTACGTCACACGTCCCGCGGTGTTTCCGCAAGTGTTATTTTTGGGGTGTGACAGTTATGGTAATTTCTTTGGGTGGTAGCCAAGTTAACACCTCTCCAAGGCTTTGAACCTGCTTATAACACTTGTATGGCCAAGATTTTTGCTTGGAGACCACACAAACAAATGTCATGATCTTGTAAGTTTGCAACAAGTATAAATAGGCATGCCCTCATTCCATTTTCCTCACATTTGATCTGAGATTTCTCTAAGTTGATGTGATTATTCACATCATACCTGAGAATACTTGGAATCAAATCTCTTTGGACCCTTTGTAAGTCCTCTTTCGTTCTTTTATGCGTTTTTAGCACGAAAGTCAAACCTATGTTTGACTTTCTACGTTGACCAGTCTATGGTCAACACGAAGTTCGTTTGAACTTCGCAAAGTGATCGTAATCATGATGGTTAGAGTCCTTAGTGACTATACCCACTGATTACCACGTTGACTAGGCGTAGTGACGAGTCGTAGTTTCGGTCAAAATGCGCATTTAAGCGTATTTTAAAACCAAACTACTCTAGGGTATCAAAACACTTTGTTTTGATATCAAAACCTGTTTTCTAACTTAGTTACGCATGTTTTAACATGCTTAGCTCGTCACTTTTAGTTTAGTGCTTGTTTAGAGTCATAAGTCAAGCGGTCTAGACCACCGCTTAGACTTTCGAACTCGACCCGTTTGGTCGATCATTAGGATCCGACCAAGCATGTATAGTGACCATAGTTGCATAGGGAATAACCTTCCGAGGTTATACCTTATGGTCACATATCTTAAGTAGTTGTATGATAGGTAGTTTATATGCCTTAGGTAAATGACCAAAATGCCCTTTTCATGCATAATTGGATTTTAAGCATATGTAACCTAAACATTTGTCACATAACTGATTATGCAACATAATTAAAAATGTTAGGGCATATAACATTTGTTATAGGACTAGTTAGACGTCTCGAACGCGCTTTTGCACGAACAACGCGTTAAAGTAGCGTAAGCTACCTTAATGGGTCGTAACGGGTCGAAAGCACTTAGGTTAGGTTCCGATTTAGAATGTAGGCTTTGTTAAACCAAATCACATGAGTTCCAACACTCATTTGGTTTACAAAACCTCATTCTGTCCGATCTTCCGATTTAGGTGTCGATTATTTACTAGTGATCCGATTACTAGGTACTACTTGAATTTCCTTGGTTTGCCTGAGCTTCGCTAAGTTCTTTAGATCAAGGATACCCTTCTATTCAATGTGAGTACATAGTTCCTCTATTTTACTGTAGGATCGTTTTGCGACCTAATGAGTCGTTCAGAGTCGACACAAAGCTGTTTGAAAGGCGGAAACAATCAAACAACCTAGAATCAGTGATAGAAAGGTGTAGAAACAGAGTATGATACTTAAAATAAGCTTCTAATTGATATTTGACTTGATTACACAGTGAAAATTGGGCAGCACTTTGTTACACCTTCACTAGTTTCGTACCAAATAAGAAGCACCACTGCCATATATATAGGCAGTTAATTTCGCATGAAATAACCACTTGTAATTTCATGCGAAATTATACTACATAATTTCGTGCGAAATAGCAACATGCTATTTCGTGCGAAATTACTTCAAAACATCATAAAATTACATTTTGACCCCTGTACAAGCTACTGACATGACCTAGACTTTAGACGTAGGCTATAGACATTATGCACCAACAAACTCCCCCTTGGATATTGCCGAAGTCTTTACCTGCTTCTTTTCTTTTTCTCTTCCTTCAGAAACCACTCATTTCTTGTTTCTTTGAAGCTTTCAAGTGTTTTCAACTCATCTGCATAAGTTGCTTCTTTCATTTCTTTCTCATTTCTCTACTTCTGATGATCATCTGGATCTGGATCTTGATAATTTTTATCTTTGATGAAACCAAAGAATTCAGCTTTCGTTGTTGGCTCTGGATGGTTTGGGTGATATCTGGCCAATTGTTTCAAAGACTCATTATCCATATGGAACAATTGTTGGTGCATTACGTCTGTCGACTTCATCTTGTATCGAGTCTTATATTAGAATTGTTAGATCAGGGCACGTACTTCGAGAAAACTGTTAAATATGGGTTAGAGGTAATTTCGTACGAAATTACAAGTTGTAATTCCGCACGAAATCATCAAGTCATTTCAAACGAAATCACTGATTTCACTTGAAAATGATTTCGTGTTGACTGGTTCAAGCGAAATCCCCTCCACTATAAATACCCTACTGCTGATTTCATTTGTAACAATCATGATTCCGGTACCGAAGTGCTGCCGACGTGTCTACTGATCTGTAATTGTGTAATATCAATAATACAAGACAATTAGAAATGAAACTAGCTGTTTTTTTAAGTCAATTCATTAGTTTCCGCCTCTTGAATTGATTAGAACTCTTCTGATAGACTCGTTTGGGTCACAAAATGATCCTACAAGTGGTATCAGAGCTTAGGAGGAAGAGTTCTTGCCAAAACAGCTATAATTTCTGATTTCTACACCTTCTTTTACAAAATTCACAAATTTTTACGGTCAAAATGACTTGAATTTCACATATTAAGTGTGAAACAGTGTTTTAATGAATCCTTGAAAAATTTGGACTTTAATTCGATCTAAAATTGGTAAACTTTGTAATTTCGCTTGAAAAATAGATCGAACATGATGACGTCAGCACTATTTCGTACGGAATTACTTGCTTGATTTCACACGAAATAACCTAATTTCGCTCGAAATAGTTAATTTCGCTTCAGGGTGTAATTTCGTTTGAAGAGTTCCACACGAAATTAGATAATTTCGCACCAAATTGGTATTCCGTTTGAAAATTTCACACGAAATTACATATTCCATTTGAAAGTGTGGTATTTCACACGAAATCAGTTATTTCGCACCAGAGTGATATTTCGCTTGAAAGTTGATTTCGTTCAAAAGTGTTATTTCGATTCAAAGGGGTATTCCGCTTCAAAAGTGATTCCGTTTGAGAGTTGATTCCGTTTAAATCTGTATTTCGTGTGAAACTTGAATTTTTTTTAAACAATTTTCCGAAACATGGAAGATGAATTCTACAATGCGTTTGCTACACCAGTTGCACCAGTTACAACTGCTGAAACATTGTACAATGAGAATGAGACAATAACTTATCAGAAATCGCCAAAGCTTATGTATATTGAAGATTTTAAAGGATGGCAGAATCGATTTGAGAACTGGGTGCAAGCTTATAAATTTGATGCATGGTGTTCATTAGAGAAAGATTACGAGAAACCGAAAAATGAACGTGGGCTTGAAAAAGCATTTTGTGACTTTTCAGAGAGTGATAAATTGAAATATACAAGTGAAAAAATGATGATCAGTATTCTTCAACAAGCGATTAAAGAAGATAGTTTTGTTTTGCTCCAACATGAGGGTACTGCTAGGTCAATTTGGACGGCATTGATTCAGAAGTTTAAAGGAAGTGCAGATATGATCAAGAACAAAAAGGCTTTACTAAAGAAATCATTTGACATGTTTGTAGCCTTTGACCATGAAACAACAAAAATGACAATTGATAGATATTGTCATCTTGTTTTGGAAATGGGAAGATTGGACATAAAGAAAGACGACGATGAATGGGTTGATAAACTTGCTGATGCATTAACACAGCAGAAATGGGGAACTTATTTGTTGATCCTTAAACACATGAGGAAATCTGAAAATATGAATCTGGCACAGTTTATTCAGAGGATTGAAGAGCACGAGTTAGATATCCAGAAAACGGCAATCATGAAGAATCCAAATGCTCAACAAGATGTCAGTTTATACTACAGGGGAAACAAATTTGAAGTTACTCCAAGCCCAAAGATCCAAACTGGTTTCAGTGCTGATAGTTCTTCTGGAACAAAAAGTAGTACTGTGACTCAGAGTGGTGGACATTCGTCTTCGTATTCAAGCTTTGATCCAAATCATACAACACCAAGTCCTCAACAACAGAATTCTACAAATCTGCAGTGCAATGTTACCTTGAACATTTATAATGGTCAAAATCTGTCTCCGGAAATAGCAAAGCAACACATGGCATCACTTGTTGCTATGTTGGAATCATATGAAAGCTTCATTGCTGGCAAAATTGGAAATCCGATGCTTACTAAAGAGGATTATGACCAAATTGATGCTGAGGAACTTGAGTTGATGGATGTAAAGTGGTGTTTAGCCAGTGCTGTTCGAAGGGCAGAAAAGTTTCAACAAATCACTGGAAGAGATGACTTTAATGAATTATCTAAATCTCCGATAGGGTTTGACAAATCGAAGGTTACGTGTTTTCGTTGTCGAGAAAAAGGTCATTTTAAGCGTGAGTGCAAAAACAAAGAAGAAAATGAAAGACAAGATAAGTCTGGAAAAAACAATTATTATCAAAAATCAATTTTTCATCAGATTGCTCAGCAACCACAAACGACACATGCACGCGCTATTGAAGATAGAAAGAAAGCTTGTCTTGTTAATCAAGATGATGAAAAGGTTGCAGAGGGATTTAGCTGGGATAAATATATTCCACCTGGTTCAGGTCTTGTTGCTAGAATTCTGGAAGAAGATGAAGTCAAATCTAGTCCGAAAAGAATACCGATTTTTCCAGATTTTGGAAGTTATGTAGATACTGATGATGAAGAAGAGTACATTAATAAAGCAAGAAAAGGTATAGATCCTGATAGTTTTAATTTGTTTTTTGCAGATAAAGTTGAGATGTTGAATCAGAAGAAGATTGCCAGATTGAAAAAGGAACTGGAAGTAAGAAGAATAGCTGAAGAAGCAAATGGTGAACCAGTAATTGAGAAAGTAATAGAAAAAATTGTTGAAGTGGAGAAAGTGGTAGAGAAATTTGTTGAAATCAAAAAAATAGTTGAAGTTGAAAAACTCGTCGAAGTTGAGAAAATAGTCGAGGTAGAAAAAAATTTCGAAGTTGAGAAGATTGTCGAGGTTGAAAAGATAGTTGAGATCATTAAATCTTGTCAGAAATGTTTAGAATCTTGCAAAGATTGTGATGAGAAGGACAAGAAGATTCGTGAACTAGAAGAGGTGAAAGAGAATTTACTGTCTGATGTGAAGTATGTGAAAGAGTCATATTATGTTTTGAACAGAACAGTTGATGGTCTGAAAAAGACAAATTTAGAATTTGATGCTGCTATGACAATGATGAGCTCAACATTGATGACAAAACAAAAGGTCATCAATGAGTACATTGAAGATTGTGCAAAGCTAAAACAGGATTTGGAACTTGAAAAGATTGAGAGTGAAAGAATTAAACGTTTGTTGTTGAGTTATACAACATGTGATTATTTGATTGATCGAGTTTATCCTACTGTTGCAGGTCTTAAAGCATTTCAAGATAAAAAGACAGAAGATACGGATACTGGTAAGAAAGAAAGTGTCAAGTATAACAAGTGTCCGCCTCCGATTTGGAATAGTTATTCTCCCAGAAAGCCAAATGAGGAACGTTTAAATAAGGCTCTCAACATAAAGTTAAAGTCTAAAACCATTGATGAGTTACCAGACAATATTGATGTCACATTCACAGCGTCTGACACTGATCATGAGTCTGAGTTGTTAAAGAAAGTGGTCGATCAGGTGTTGGATATGGATGAAGAGTCAAAGTCGGAGTCTAAGTCTGAGAGTTCGAGTTCATCAGAAAAGAGTCCGAGTTCACCGGTTAAAAGAGTTTACAATAAAGAATTTATGTTATCAAAATCTAATTTGAATGATGAACCAATCAAATTGGCATATACTTTGAATGATTCAGACAAATTATATTCTGATGGGGAATTCCCAATAAGAAGTGTCAAAACTAAAATGATCAAACTGGTTTTCAAATTAACGGAAATTAATATTTCTGAAATAAAAGATTTAAATCTTCATGAAAAACCTAAAAAGTACACTTCAAGAGTTCAACAGAGATTGAACAAGAAAAAGGGTTACAGTTATGGTTCAGGTTATCGAAAGAAACCAAACCATAATGGTAATTTCAAAAAGCAAGGTCTTGGTTTCATTCCCCCGAAAAATCAAAAAAATGAGAAAACTTATAAAACAAAAACTAAATTTGTTTCAGGTGAATGTTCAGTGGAAGAAGAGAAGAAACCATTCTGGAAACAGTCAAATCAGGAGTTTCTTGCTGAAAAGAAAAGGAATTTGATGAGGGAATCTGAGAAAAGAGTGGAACGAAGAACCTGTTTTAAATGTCACAAAGTTGGACACATTGCCTGGAATTGTCCCAATTCCAATTATACAAAACAGGAGGTTTCTTCTAACTCTGAATTGAGAAAGAAATTTGTTGATAAAACAGAACAATTTTTGAAAAAGAATAATGTGTTTAAAAATTCAACTTTTGAAACAGGTGAAAGTTCAAAACTATTTTACAAAAGAAAAGTTGATTTAAATAAACAAAGATGGGTTGTAAAATCTGAGAATAGTTCTGACAATGAATCTGATTCCATAAAATCAGAGGAGTCATGTGTTGAGGAAAAAGTTGATAATTCCGTTCCAGAGATGAACGATGAAAATTTTCCGCCATTGTCAAGGAAAATCTAAAATCAAAAGGTAGGTTTGAGATTTCAGGTCAATTCTTCTCTGGTAAAGGAGAATTTGAAGCTGAAAAGGCTTTCAATGGGAAAGTTAAACATATTTTTGGGAAGATGGTTGATGGAAAGGTTAAAAGTGCAAAAGATTTTTACAGATCAAAAGGAGATTGGGATAGAGATGAATCAAAATCACCCAAGGCTGGTCAGGCTTGGGTGACTGCATTTTCAAACTAAAATTCTGACTTGCCGGAGCTCCCAAGTTGGTAATCGTGGAGCAGGAATCGGCATCTTCCTACAAGTGGTTATTTGGTAAACCTACAAGTGGTAGTTGTTCTTAAAATTGTTATATTTCGAATTTTACAAGTGGTTTTGGTTAATAAGTGAGCCTACAAGTGGTTGAAGAAGGTTTCACTTACAAATGGTTAATCAAGGTCATTAGGTAGAACTTGATTTGATCATTCCTACAAGTGGTATTTGGAATGAAAACAATGTGATGAAACCCCGTTTTTACAAGTGATAAAATCAACAAAACTTATTTTCTGGAAAAACCATTTGATTAAAACAAACTTTAGTGTTTTGAAATCATAATGGGAAAATAGTTTGTTGTCAGGGGGAGTTCTGATTGTTTATGCCAAGTGGATGGTGTTTTGAAGCGATTTGATATCGGTTGTCATTTTATTTGTATAGTTTGTTTTCAAATTTCTTTAAATGATTTTGCATTTTAGGGGGAGTAAGAATTTTCAGAAAATCCAAAAACATTAGAAAATTTGAAAAAGTCAAAAACATGATAAAATGAATGTGAGTTTTGTTGTGAAAAAGAGGAAATGATAGTACATCAGTGGACGATCACGGCATGCTAAAGAATTGGAAAGTTAAAATGTGATAAACGGTCTCACTAATGATGTGCTAGTAGGTTTTTGCACATTTAGTAGATTGTGTCGAGATATAAACCTATATTTCAAACTTACTTATATCGTGGGGAACATTTCTTGGATATATGGGTAACCCCCGAAATCTTGTTTGAAAGGTCCCTCTTTCTGAGATACTAGGTCTTTATACTCAGTGATATCTGGGGTATTATCCCGGGACTTCTGATTTTGCGGAAGCAATGGCCTAGTCCCCGTATAATACTTTTCGCTTGCTTGAAATATAGCACACCCCTCAGCATAAAAAATGATGAAACATTGTAAAATGCTAATCATGTGCTGTTGAAGAAAAGATTCTCTAAAGGAAACACACCAAAAGTCAAAGCCGTCATCTCTCTGATTTTGCGGAAGCAATAGCCTGAGCTCTCACGGCCCTCGCATTTAACCCCTTACAGATATCATCTAGGTATACTCACCTGTAAGACTGAATATTGGGATCTGGATACAAGAGTATATTCTGAGGTGGGACACGCGAATAAGTTTAAGTACTTAAAACACTAACTCCGTATCTCGAAACAGTTGAACTTTGTGTGAAAATTTAAGTGGATCAGTATACTGACAATCTAAGTGAATCGTTTAGAACTTAAAATGTTTAAAGCTTAACGGTGTTGGTGATTTGTCTCATAAACTGATATAATCCTCTTACACAAACTCACAAAAATATTGTTTGTAAATATTTCTTTTCTGCATTTCATTAATATAAAAAATCCAAAAAGATTTTCAGTGTGTTTTAGCATAAATTTTGAAAAATTCAAAAAGATTTTAGACAACTGATGTTGAAAAGATGATTTTCAAAATTTCAAGTGCTAAACATGACGAACAGGTTTGGGAATGTAGGATTAGAAAAATGATTTTCATACAAGTGGTCATCAGAAATTAAAATTGTTATATCAATAATTGATGTTTGAATTGAATTCAAGTGGTTAACAAAGTTTAAATTTGTTAAATTTTAAAGTTGAGAAGTTTATTGTGTGATTAGAAATTTATGCAGGTCTTAGTTTATAAACCTGAGCAGAAAGTGAGCTAGATTTTTTATCCTGGAACAATTTAAGGGGGAGTCTGCTAGTAGATCGACATCCGAGGAAGAGAAGAGTTGATGAGGCTAAAAGATCTGATCAAGAGGAATCAGAAGTCACAAGACCCAGTGATTGATCCTGAATCTGATCAAGAGAATGTAAGAGCCAGCTTCAGATCCTGGTAAAAGAGAGATAAAGATTGAGGATGCTTACTCTGTCAGATACTTTGAAAGAGCCCAAAGACTGATAAAGACTGAAGATTATGAAGACTCGACACTGAAGACTCGTCAACATCCGAGGGGGAGTCTGTTGGTGCATTACGTCTGTCGACTTCGTCTTGTATCGAGTCTTGTATTAGAATTGTTAGATCAGGGCACGTAGTTCGAGAAAACTGTTAAATATGGGTTAGAGGTAATTTTGTACGAATTGTTAGATCAGGGCACGTAGTTCGAGAAAACTGTTAAATATGAGAAAATAGTCGAGGTAGAAAAAAATTTCGAAGTTGAGAAGATTGTCGAGGTTGAAAAGATAGTTGAGATCATTAAATCTTGTCAGAAATGTTTAGAATCTTGCAAAGATTGTGATGAGAAGGACAAGAAGATTCGTGAACTAGAAGAGGTGAAAGAGAATTTACTGTCTGATGTGAAGTATGTGAAAGAGTCATATGATGTTTTGAACAGAACAGTTGATGGTCTGAAAAAGACAAATTTAGAATTTGATGCTGCTATGATAATGATGAGCTCAACATTGATGACAAAACAAAAGGTCATCAATGAGTACATTGAAGATTGTGCAAAGCTAAAACAGGATTTGGAACTTGAAAAGATTGAGAGTGAAAGAATTAAACGTTTGTTGTTGAGTTATACAACATGTGATTATTTGATTGATCGAGTTTATCCTACTGTTGCAGGTCTTAAAGCATTTCAAGATAAAAAGACAGAAGATACGGATACTGGTAAGAAAGAAAGTGTCAAGTATAACAAGTGTCCGCCTCCGATTTGGAATAGTTATTCTCCCAGAAAGCCAAATGAGGAACGTTTAAATAAGGCTCTCAACATAAAGTTAAAGTCTAAAACCATTGATGAGTTACCAGACAATATTGATGTCACATTCACAGCGTCTGACACTGATCATGAGTCTGAGTTGTTAAAGAAAGTGGTCGATCAGGTGTTGGATATGGATGAAGAGTCAAAGTCGGAGTCTAAGTCTGAGAGTTCGAGTTCATCAGAAAAGAGTCCGAGTTCACCGGTTAAAAGAGTTTACAATAAAGAATTTATGTTATCAAAATCTAATTTGAATGATGAACCAATCAAATTGGCATATACTTTGAATGATTCAGACAAATTATATTCTGATGGGGAATTCCCAATAAGAAGTGTCAAAACTAAAATGATCAAACTGGTTTTCAAATTAACAGAAATTAATATTTCTGAAATAAAAGATTTAAATCTTCATGAAAAACCTAAAAAGTACTCTTCAAGAGTTCAACAGAGATTGAAAAAGAAAAAGGGTTACAGTTATGGTTCAGGTTATCGAAAGAAACCAAACCATAATGGTAATTTCAAAAAGCAAGGTCTTGGTTTCATTCCCCCGAAAAATCAAAAAAATGAGAAAACTTATAAAACAAAAACTAAATTTGTTTCAGGTGAAAGTTCAGTGGAAGAAGAGAAGAAACCATTCTGGAAACAGTCAAATCAGGAGTTTCTTGCTGAAAAGAAAAGGAATTTGATGAGGGAATCTGAGAAAAGAGTGGAACGAAGAACCTGTTTTAAATGTCACAAAGTTGGACACATTGCCTGGAATTGTCCCAATTCCAATTATACAAAACACGAGGTTTCTTCTAACTCTGAATTGAGAAAGAAATTTGTTGATAAAACAGAACAATTTTTGAAAAAGAATAATGTGTTTAAAAATTCAACTTTTGAAACAGGTGAAAGTTCAAAACTATTTTACAAAAGAAAAGTTGATTTAAATAAACAAAGATGGGTTGTAAAATCTGAGAATAGTTCTGACAATGAATCTGATTCCATAAAATCAGAGGAGTCATGTGTTGAGGAAAAAGTTGATAATTCCGTTCCAGAGATGAACGATGAAAATTTTCCGCCATTGTCAAGGAAAATCTAAAATCAAAAGGTAGGTTTGAGATTTCAGGTCAATTCTTCTCTGGTAAAGGAGAATTTGATGCTGAAAAGGCTTTCAATGGGAAAGTTAAACATATTTTTGGGAAGATGGTTGATGGAAAGGTTAAAAGTGCAAAAGATTTTTACAGATCAAAAGGAGATTGGGATAGAGATGAATCAAAATCACCCAAGGCTGGTCAGGCTTGGGTGACTGCATTTTCAAACTAAAATTCTGACTTGCCGGAGCTCCCAAGTTGGTAATCGTGGAGCAGGAATCGGCATCTTCCTACAAGTGGTTATTTGGTAAACCTACAAGTGGTAGTTGTTCTTAAAATTGTTATATTTCGAATTTTACAAGTGGTTTTGGTTAATAAGTGAGCCTACAAGTGGTTGAAGAAGGTTTCACTTACAAATGATTAATCAAGGTCATTAGGTAGAACTTGATTTGATCATTCCTACAAGTGGTATTTGGAATGAAAACAATGTGATGAAACCCCGTTTTTACAAGTGATAAAATCAACAAAACTTATTTTCTGGAAAAACCATTTAATTAAAACAAACTTTAGTGTTTTGAAATCATAATGGGAAAAGAGTTTGTTGTCAGGGGGAGTTCTGATTGTTTATGCCAAGTGGATGGCGTTTTGAAGCGATTTGATATCGGTTGTCATTTTATTTGTATAGTTTGTTTTCAAATTTCTTTAAATGATTTTGCATTTTAGGGGGAGTAAGAATTTTCAGAAAATCCAAAAACATTAGAAAATTTGAAAAAGTCAAAAACATGATAAAATGAATGTGAGTTTTGTTGTGAAAAAGAGGAAATGATAGTACATCAGTGGACGATCACGGCATGCTAAAGAATTGGAAAGTTAAAATGTGATAAACGGTCTCACTAATGATGTGCTAGTAGGTTTTTGCACATTTAGTAGATTGTGTCGAGATATAAACCTATATTTCAAACTTACTTATATCGTGGGGAACATTTCTTGGATATATGGGTAACCCCCGAAATCTTGTTTGAAAGGTCCCTCTTTCTGAGATACTAGGTCTTTATACTCAGTGATATCTGGGGTATTATCCCGGGACTTCTGATTTTGCGGAAGCAATGGCCTAGTCCCCGTATAATACTTTTCGCTTGCTTGAAATATAGCACACCCCTCAGCATAAAAAATGATGAAACATTGTAAAATGCTAATCATGTGCTGTTGAATAAAAGATTCTCTAAAGGAAACACACCAAAAGTCAAAGCCGTCATCTCTCTGATTTTGCGGAAGCAATAGCCTGAGCTCTCACGGCCCTCGCATTTAACCCCTTACAGATATCATCTAGGTATACTCACCTGTAAGACTGAATATTGGGATCTGGATACGAGAGTATATTCTGAGGTGGGACACGCGAATAAGTTTAAGTACTTAAAACACTAACTCCGTATCTCAAAACAGTTGAACTTTGTGTGAAAATTTAAGTGGATCAGTATACTGACAATCTAAGTGAATCGTTTAGAACTTAAAATGTTTAAAGCTTAACGGTGTTGGTGATTTGTCTCATAAACTGATATGATCCTCTTACACAAACTCACAAAAATATTGTTTGTAAATATTTCTTTTCTGCATTTCATTAATATAAAAAATCCAAAAAGATTTTCAGTGTGTTTTAGCATAAATTTTGAAAAATTCAAAAAGATTTTAGACAACTGATGTTGAAAAGATGATTTTCAAAATTTCAAGTGCTAAACATGACGAACAGGTTTGGGAATGTAGGATTAGAAAAATGATTTTCATACAAGTGGTCATCAGAAATTAAAATTGTTATATCAATAATTGATGTTTGAATTGAATTCAAGTGGTTAACAAAGTTTAAATTTGTTAAATTTTAAAGTTGAGAAGTTTATTGTGTGATTAGAAATTTATGCAGGTCTTAGTTTATAAACCTGAGTAGAAAGTGAGCTAGATTTTTTATCCTGGAACAATTTAAGGGGGAGTCTGCTAGTAGATCGACATCCGATGAAGAGAAGAGTTGATGAGGCTAAAAGATCTGATCAAGAGGAATCAGAAGTCACAAGACCCAGTGATTGATCCTGAATCTGGTCAAGAGAATGTAAGAGCCAGCTTCAGATCCTGGTAAAAGAGAGATAAAGATTGAGGATGCTTACTCTGTCAGATACTTTGAAAGAGCCCAAAGACTGATAAAGACTGAAGATTATGAAGACTCGACACTGAAGACTCGTCAACATCCGAGGGGGAGTCTGTTGGTGCATTACGTCTGTCGACTTCGTCTTGTATCGAGTCTTGTATTAGAATTGTTAGATTCTGGGCACGTAGTTCGAGAAAACTGTTAAATATGGGTTGGAGGTAATTTTGTACGAAATTACAAGTTGTAAATCCGCACGAAATCATCAAGTCATTTCAAACGAAATCACTGATTTCGCTTGAAAGTGATTTCGTGTGGACTGGTTCAAGCGAAATCACCTCCACTATAAATACCCTAGTGCTGATTTCATTTGTAACAATCATGATTCCGGTACCGAAGTGCTGCCGA
Source organism: Helianthus tuberosus (assembly GCA_030545235.1). Lineage (NCBI taxonomy): Eukaryota > Viridiplantae > Streptophyta > Magnoliopsida > Asterales > Asteraceae > Helianthus > Helianthus tuberosus. The sequence goes on from JARYGA010041496.1 coordinate 20,999, forward strand.
CGTGTCTACTGATCTGTAATTGTGTAATATCAATAATACAAGACAATTAGAAGTGAAACTAGCTGTTTTCCAAGTCAATTCATTAGTTTCCGCCTCTTGAATTGATTAGAACTCTTCTGATAGACTCGTTTGGGTCACAAAACGATCCTACAACAATACCAACAGATCATTGTTTTCCTCTTTCTCCAAATCAGGATAAGCGTGATCTAACATCATTTGAACAAATCGTGGATACACCCAAGTCTTGCTCTTTGAAGTAATGTACATGTAATGAAACACAATCTTAGAAAAATTATACTTCTTGTTTAACACGAGAGCTGTCACCATGTTCATTTGATAATTCCTCATCAGATTGTAACCTCCTTTCCTATGACTGAGTGCATGCAATACTGAATGTATAACAAACTTGTAAGACTTTGGAAAACACGCTTTCAAGTAGTTGGCCTTGTTTAGTGGACCATTGTAACCCATCCGCAACATGCATCCTTTCACCATCTTTTCTGGGAACTTTGTCAGAGAATCTTCATCGTCCGGAAACTTTATCACCTCACGTACTAACTGCTCTGTGATAATGATCGGTTTGTTCTCATCATTCAAGCTCACAATTGAATTTATTGTTTTATGTTCTTCGTCATACGTTGCGTTTTCCCAAAAACGCTAAATATGTGTTCTGAAAACCAAATGTTGATTCGTCAAAGCTTTCTGAATCGGTAACCTTCCCATGAACTCCAGAATCCCTGTGAATTCAGCCATCTTTGGTATCTCCTTATCGTAAACACAACATATGTTGTGTAGTGGATCAAATAGAACATTCGAAGCCTGAAAAATAACAACATACAATCAAATTAACACTTAGAAAAACTTTTCAACACATTGAACATTCATACGAAATCATTTATGACAGTTTGAAGCAAAATCACAGTTTGAAACAAAATAGCCTGTTTTAAACGAAATAAGAGTGGATTTCAAACGATAGTATGACCTATTTCATACGAAATTACACTACTTAATTTCGTGCGGAATAGCAACATCCTATTTCGTGCGAAATTACTTCAAAACATCATAAAATTACATTTTGACCCCTATACAAGCTACTGACATGACCTAGACTTTAGACGTAGGCTATAGACATTATGCACCAACATTTACTGTTTTCAATTGTTTTGGGGTGATTCATATGTATTAAAACGATTTCGATATTTAAACGATGGTTTCAAAAATGATTAAGATGGTTTATATTAAACTAATAACGATTTCGATAATGTGAACAAACTTGTTGGACGTAGTTACATAATGAATGACATTCATTAGCATTGATCAAGTCGACCAGTATTAGGTTATGGTACCATAGGATCTGACAAATCCCATTATCAGACTACACCCATGGTTATGTGTGGGGGTTATGTAGGTAACGACCGAATCTGATGATTGTTAACTTACCCTTTAGTGGTTTGTTAATACGAGAAACGAGGTAGTCGAGTCACGAAGGTTTGAATGTTGTTAGCGAGACGACCATAAGTAGTTTCACAATTAAAACGAAAACGATTTTGGGACGAGTTAAACGATTTGGAACGACTTAAACGAGATAAATGATTTGAGGTTAAGAATCATACTAAAACAAATGTTTTGCGGTTAAGAATCATGGCTATGAGATTTTATAAACTATAATCAACTTGATTTGAGTTGGTTAATGATGTTGCAATACACTTTTCAAAACGAGGTTTGTATTTTTTACTCTTGTAGTCTAATGAGGTACTGCGACATATAAACGAGCCATGAATCCGATACTCTCATAAAACCTATGTGCTCGCCAGCATTTCTTTGTTGACTTTGTTTTTACATATGTTTCATGTGGTGTTGCTTGATGTGGGTTGCTAGGATGCATGGGTCACATAGGATCTGGACGTGGCCTTAGTGACTTAATAACGATAATAGACGATGTTTAATTTGTTTGTTTGGTTAAACACAATGTAATTTACTTAACGAATCAATAAAACGAAACTTTTAATTACCATGGTTGTGAAACGATGATTCTGTTACAACACTCCCCGACGTTTCCGCCACGGTATGTTGTTTTACGTGGTCGGGGTGTGACATCATGTCCAAACGAGAACCCAACGATCCCTGAAGAGATCGCCAAAACCAGGAGTCAAACCGTCCGTCCCTATCTAAGATAATTGACATTGGTACTCCATGACGGGCTATAATCTCGTTAAGGTACAATTGCGATATCTTCTCAGTATTGTCTATTTCCTTAAGTGCCAGGAAATGAGCAGACTTTGTCAATCGATCCACAATTACCTATATTGTATCATGTCCATGTGACGTACGTGGTAATTTGGTGATGAAGTCCATCGTAAGATGCTCCCATTTCCACTTAGGAATTTCTGGTTGATGCAGTAGCTCAGACGGCTTCTGATGTTCAGCCTTAACCTTCGAGCATGTCAGACATGTACTCACGTAAACCGCAATATCTTTCTTCATATTCGGCCACCAGTATAACTCCTTAATATCCTGATACATCTTGGTAGAACCTGCGTGAATAGAATATCTGGACTTGTGAGCCTCGTTCATAACCAGTTCATTATAGGTTACCGCTAAGCGGAACCCAAACCCTGTTCTTGAAGTGCATCACTTCATCAGCTTTTGGTATCAGTTCACACTCTAAACCTCTCAAACCTTCTCTTCTCAGGTTCTCAACCTTTAAAGCTTCTCATTGTGCATCACAAATTCGAACAGTCAAACTCACCTGTATGGTCAAACCCAAAGCACGCACATGTAGAGGCTTCTCCCGCTCCTTCCTACTGAGCGCATCAGCAACAACATTTGCTTTACCCGGTTGATAACGAATATCACACTCGTAATCGTTGAGTAACTCTACCAACGCCGTTGTCGCATATTGAGCTCTTCCTGATCAAAGATATGCTGGAGGCTCTTATGGTCTATATAAATCGTACACTTAGTGCCATGCAAATAATGTCTCCAGATCTTCAAGGCAAACACAACAACTCCTAACTCCAAATCATGCATCATGTAGTTCTGCTCGTGCACTTT
>JARYGA010041497.1:0-89370 GCA_030545235.1 Helianthus tuberosus
TGAGGGATCAGATTCGAAAGATTTCATCACCGAACTGTCAGATGATATTGTTGTTATGATTCTGTATCTTCTGCCTATAAAGTATGCGGTTGTAACAGGCAGTGTCTGCAAAAAATGGAGGTTCTTGTGGCGTAATTTAAGGAAATTAAACTTTGATGGTACTGGCGACTTAATTAGAATATCAAGGGATTGGAGGCTGTTGAATAGAAAGCGTCACATGTACGTCTACCAGGTGAATGATGTCATTGGAAGCTACAACCACCCAATGGTTGAAGAATTCCGGATTCGTTTTGACCTCGATAATGATCATCGAACACTTATCGATGGGTGGCTCAAGTTTGCTGTAAAGAAGAAAGTTGAGACGATTGAGCTCTATTTTGTAGACAACGAGCGTCACACGAGTTTTATTACTACCTACAACTACAATTTCCCCTTATCATTATCCCATAGAAATGATGCAGTTGTGGAGATACCGTCTCTGAAAAAACTTTATTTGAAGAATGTTAACGTGACCGAAGAAATTCTTGAACAATTTCTGACAAATTCTCCACATCTTGAGACGATATCTATCCATGGCTCTGGATACTTGACCAAGATCCGAGTTAGTGGACGGCCACTTAATATAAAGCACTTTGAGATAGATGAATGTCCGATGATGTCATCCATTCATTTATCTGATTTTGATCTTGTGTCATTTGTCTACAAGGGTCAACCAATAAATTTAAATCTAGCTAATCTTCCAAACCTTCGCAAACTTATTTGTCAAGGAATTGTGGTATCTAGAAATAATATTTATAAGCTGTTATCATCATGTGCATTGTCCCTGGAGGTTCTTTCATTCTTTGAGCATCGTTCTCAGGTTTGCTGTTCATCTTCAATATTGTAGGACCGAGTTTCGTGACCGAAACCGTGATTATCATGATTATGTTCATAGCCGGGAAGATTAGAGACTGATGAAATACTTGCTTGTATTGATTTTGTAAAATAACATAACAAGCCGGCCCGATTAACATGCTAATTGTAGGACCGAGTTTCGTGACCGAAACCGTGATTATCATGATTATGTTCATAGCCGGGAAGATTAGAGACGGATGAAATACTTGCTTGTATTGATTTTGTAACATAACATAACAAGCCGGCCCGATTAACAAGCTAACCGAACCATACCATACCAAAGGAGTACACATCCGGGGAGAGACCAAGTGGTGATCTCTCCCGGTGAGGTCTCAAACCTCCTAAAACTTCCAAGTGTTGCAAATGGCAAGGGTTTTCTATTTATAGTCACACCCCTTGTCTTGCAAACACACACGGTCAACCGAATAACCCTCTCGTTTGACCACTTCAAACGAGCGGGTCTACACACGTTCGATAGACCGTTTCACTAACTATTACAAATTCAGCGTAAAATAAAACTAATCTATTCGACAAGCATCAGACACAAAATCTGCATCAACAAATTCTCCCTTGTCCGTTGCTGTCGAATGCTGAAAATGCAACTGCAATCGATATTCAGTCAAGTATTCATCTTCTCTGTGTTAACAAATTCCCCCTTGACCGATGATCCAGGTAAGTAGTATCTTGACGCTCCTTGTAAAATATTTCCCCCTTAAAGTACGCGTATCCGTGTTGGGTGTTGTGCAATTTACTCAATTGACCGATCTTCCGCTGATCTTCCAATACTCCAACCGGCATTTGATAAGGGTTCCATTCTTTAAAAACTGCATCAAGTCTTGATCTTCAAGCATACTACATTGGTAGAGGTTTCTGGTGAACTGTCTTCTGTAAACCGTCTTTGTGGAATCGACCAAGTAATGCACTTTAATCTTCAGCATCAACACTCAGGAAAGTCAGCTAGACCAAGTGTATCCCTTGCAAGCTCAACCAGCATGCTTAGTTGAACTACATCCAGATCTCATTGTCTCGCCTTTGTGAAGTTGACCACGTAATGCACTACGGATCTTCAGCATCAGTACTCAGGAAGTCAGCTAGACCAAGTACATCGTTTGCAAACTCAACGAATTGAGTTACCCCCAGATCCCTGTAAAATCCTAAAGAAACATCAAACCCAAAACCGAATCCAGCAGGTCTTCAACCTTGAACTATCAGCTTTCATAAAGATTCCCCCCAGGTCTTCAGTAAACAGCGCTTTGAAACAACTGTCGACTTTAGATACCTGTATGTTTCCGTGCAAAACCCTTCACGCTGGCTGGAGAATTAATTAAAATCCTCAAATATGTGTCTGTGCAAAACATTCCACGCCGAACCGTTGGTATCACCAGAAAATCACAAACTCTACCACCTGTGATTGCGTTTAGAAATTTACCGAAGAAATTCAACATATGAAAATTTTTATTCCCCCATTTCTTTGGTAAAATCTCTAAACCTTAACAGATTCTCTCCACTTCAAAGAAACTGTCGTCAAATGTTCACCAATTCCCTCCACTGAGCGGAACTGTCGTCAATCTTCACTGAATGTTCTCGGTTCCGAAAAATCACGAAAACGACTTTCTTCTTTGCATATTCTAGTTGAATAAGAACGTCCCCTAGTACCCCGTAGGATCCGACTTGTATTCCTCCAAAGACTTTGTGAACTCGTTAGGACCGGTATTGACATTCTAGGTTCATTCATTCGTTACCAAATGCGAGAATATGACAATAAACAAAAAGATTTCTTCGTTGCATATTCTAGTTGATAAAGAAATTTCGCCTAGTACCCCGTAGGATCCGACTTGTATCCCTCCAAAGACTTTGTGAACTCGTTAGGACCGGTATTGACATTCCAGGTTCATACGTTCGTTTTCAAATGCGAGAATATGACAATAAACAAAATGCTTTCGAACATTTACGAATAACCGATAACAATCATAAACATTGACGTGCGGAAGTGAACATACCGTTTTGTTTTTGGCCCATTGTAGTCGCGTCACCATTTTTGACATTTGCGTCGGTAACCGTGACTACCCCACATTTTTTTTTTTTAAAGTATCATCATCTTTTGTTTTCTTTTCATCATACCGCATCATCCCGCGCGCTCCCGAATTCGTACGAATTTGATGTTGAAATTTGGAAGCCCGGTTCAAATAATCTTCGCGAACACCCGAGAATAATAGGCCCAACATTTATCATACATCATTCTGATTTTTTTTTTTTTTTTTTTTATCATGGCCTGATGTTGAGTTTGGTAAATTGTAAATAATAATCTTGTAATCACCACCCATACAACTTGTACAAGGTGAGCCTGTTGATACATATTTTGTGGACACGACTCGGCTCGGTTCAACTCAGCTCAGTTCGACTTGGTTTCGACTCGAAGACACGAAGATCGAGACAAAGCTACAGTGTTGTTGCACTTGTGTCTGTACTTTGTCTGTATTTTGTCATGATACCAAACGATGTCTTATGTTAGGTTTGTTTATATGTGCGTTCGATGTAAGTTTGACCAAGTCAACCATCCTCCGGTTTGACTTGGCCAAACAGTTAGCACATATGTTGTAACATGCTTGTGTCGAAGGATGTCATCGAAGGATGGTTTGTATCCTTCGATGACCTCGAAAGATCAACCTTCGATGGATAGACCTCGAAGGATATCATCCTTCGAGGTATGTATGGATCTTTCGGTAGGTTTCTGGTCGACAGATGATCTTTCGATCAGTCTGCCTGATCCTTCGACCAGATTACCTTATCCTTCGACCATAGCTGCTGTGTTGAGTATATATACTCATGTAGTGTGTTGTGTTCAAGTGAGAGAACATTGTGAGACACAAGGGAGAACAGCAGAATACTTAGAGCATTCTGCAGAAAACACACACACACACGGGAGTTTGAGAGAGTTTATAGAGTACATCTGTAAACATTGAGCTTGTAACTGGACCTTTCATTCGTATTAATACAAGTGGTGTTAATCGGTGAATCTTGTGTGTTGTTTATTTACGTGTTCTTGTTCATCTCCTTCTCTCGATCTCGGTTTGCATGCTAGCTTGGATTCCGCACTCGCTAGTGTGTTAGACATAACAAGGATAAGGTTTGACCTCATCCGAGAGGGACCTACAAGTGGTATCAGAGCCTTGGCTCTTCTCCTTGTTAAAACCGAGTGTTTTAGAGTGTGTTTCGGATTCTTGGAGTTCATATTTTTTTTCTGAAAAAAAATCAGCTTTAAAACTTCGAAAATCTGCATGTTTTGCTAGAAGTTCTTATAAAAACCTTGTTGTTCTTCATTTTCACATGTTAAACATTGGTTTTTAGTGAAGTTTCGGCCAAAACTCGTGTTCGGCAGTTGTCGGTTTACCGGAAAATTCAAATTTTCTGGGTTTGTTCTTGATATCTTTAACTAATATTCAAGTTTTCTTCAAAGTGTTACATATTTTGATCTTGTTTTATTATTGTTGAAAGTTGTTTGTGCATTGGGAAGGGATAATTGATTAAAATAGTCAACCCAAATCTGATTTTGGCAGAAAGTAAGGTCTGAACATACCTTCTGCCGAAAGTTGTGCACCAACCCGTCACCTTTCTCACCAACCTGTCAACTTTGTGTCAGTGTGTCAGAGCAGATCGAAGGATATCCTTCGAAGTCGAAAGACCATCTTTCGATCAAGGAGGTTCGACAGATACCCATCCTTCGAACATCTTTCGAAGTCAGTGAGTTATCTTTCGAGCCAAGGAATCTTTTCGAAGGATATATTGTTCGAGCTACTGTTACATTTCGAAAGATAAGGATCCTTCGTCTTGGAGAATCTTTCGAAGTCTTTGTTCGAAATTCAACAGTGATCTTTCGAACACTGTTGATCCTTCGAACAAGTGTCTATCTTTCGAACAAGTGTTGATCTTTCGATCCTTAATCTGTTTAAGTTTAACAGTTTGTGTTTTTCAGGTCTTTCGATCCTTGATCCTTCGGCTGGTTGTTATCATTCGAAATTTTAACATAGTTTGTGAAAATTAATTTTTTTTTAAAAAAAATCAATTTTCACTTAATATATTAATTTTTATAAAATGGGAACAAACGGTCAATGGGATCCAACTGCGTGGACTAAAATAACTTCGACTCCACAATCATCAGCTACAAACGATCAGTGGGATCCAACCGCGTGGACTCTAACATCTTCACGATCATCAGTTACACAACCTGAGCCAGATTTCGACAAAACTGCATGGATGCGAGCTATTGCCCCAACTCAAGCTGCAATGATAACTGCAAATCAATGGGCATTGGTCACAAATCAAAGCAGCAGCATTCAATCTATGATGCAGAACGACAGTGAAACTGGTACAAGCACAAAACCGCCAAAGCTAAATCACATTAATGATTGGGGATGGTGGAAAGAAAGGCTGAGAACTTATGTTCAGGGGCAAGGTCAAGATCTATGGATGTGTTTCTTCACTCCATTTGACAATGAGTTGGAAGTTGCAGGATCTAATCCACAAACTTACAGCACTCTGTCTGATGAAGATAAGAAGAAGTTTGAGCTAGAAAAGAAAGCATTCATGATTCTCACACAAGCTCTTAACAGAGACATTTACCACCAGTTCGTTTACTGCACGACTACTAAAAGCTTGTGGGATATGCTAACGTTACGATGTGAAGGAAATGCTCAATCAAGAAAGATCAAGCAAGATTTACTGAAGAAAGAGTTTGAAGGATTCACGTGTATGGAGAATGAGACTTTGGCAGATTTATCTACAAGGTTCCATCACTTGTTGAGCGAGATGTTTGCTTTTAGAGTCACTGCCACTCCACAAGAAATGACGAAGAGATTTGCTGATAGCTTACCAGCAAAGTGGAGCAGTTATCTTGAAATTCTCAAAGAAAACGGTGTTCTGGACACAATCACCGTTTATGATTTAATTCAAAAATTGGAGAACAAGGATGTGGAAGAAAAGCTTAAGGCAAAAAGAACACTAACTCCTCAAAGTCCAGAGATGTACTTTGGGATTGCAGGAGGTATCAGTGGAGAAAAACCAGCTTCTCAACACGCGAAGCTTCAAACAGCTTTCATCTCAAACACTGGACCATCAACAACAGATCAGTTTGATCCTTCAGCATACTTGATGTATCCAAGACCAGATGTGAAACCGACAGCTCAGCAGCAACAACCGCAACAGCAAGGGTTCTATGGAAGCTCTTCAAACTTTCAAGCCACTTCCAATCCAAACACAGTCAGATTAGACACTTCCAACTTTTCCAAAGTCAGTGTCGAAATAGCCAAGGAGCATATGGAGATGTTGAATACCTTGGTTAGTGCTTATTGTGGATTGATCGCAGGTCAGATTGGGAATATCAATCTAACCAATGAAGATTATCATCAAGTGGATAGAGATGAGTTTGAAATGATGGATATCAAATGGGCTCTTGCTAGTGCAATTCGAAGAGCAAAGGAGTTTATGGAAAGGACCGGGAGAAACAACTTGGAAAGTAAGAAAGACACCAAGTATGGGTTCGACAAGCAAGCTGTAACGTGCTTTAACTGTGGTGAACGGGGTCATTTCAAAAGGGAATGCACAAGACCAGCTCAGCATGGAAACCAAAATCCCTTCAGGAATCAAGGCAACCAGCAGAACCAGAACAGGAACAATGTTCGTACGTTGATGCCTGTCAACAACCAAAGCCAACCAGGGTCATCAAATGCCAACCGGGGACTCGTGGTTCAAGTAGATGAAGGTTGTGATTGGTCGCTTCAGTTGGGAAATGATGGTGGAACAGCATGTTATGCTAAAGTGATTGAGAAGGTAGTAGAACCCGTGTCTGCTGGTGAATCTTCAGAAGATGAAGATAGTTCGGGTTATAGTGGGAGCACAGATGGGGAATCACTTGATGCTGGTGATTTATCAGGTGATGCTTTAGATTTGAAGGTTGATGAACTTTTGGCTGAAGCTGAAGTATTATGCAAGAGGAGATCTATTCTCTGCCAGAAATCTGCTGGAACTTCCGAGAAGCTTGCTAAGTTCTTCTCTGAAGATGGATCTTTTTCTTTCCATTCAGCCTTTACGGCTAATGTCGACAGTTCATCAAGTCAGGTATGTGTCGATGAACCCACTGTAGTTAGTTGTGAAAATTGTGATAGCTTAAAGGTTAAATATGCTGAACAGGAAAGTCAGTTTGAGATCACACACAAACACAATCAAGAATTGATTGTTGATCTTTCTAAAGCAACTGAAGCTAACTTGTTTTTAACCAGAAATGAAAAGGAATTTAAAGCAACAATTGCGTCATTAAAACATGATGTTTCTGAATTACAAAAGGCTGTTTTGAGAAAACAACATGCTAACAATGATCTAATTGACACAATTGAAAAGCAAATGGTAGAGTTAGCTACAGCTCGATGTGAATGTGAGACAATTAAGCAGAAATTGGAAAGCTATTCCAATTCCCGCTATGTTTTGGATCACATTATTGATGTTCAAAAGAAAAAGGGGGATAAGAAGTGTATGGGATTCAAATCATGTCCTCCCCCAATGAATCACAATTACTCCAAATTGCCTGATGACGAGGATATGCCCCGTTTTGAACCTACTGTGCCACTCAATCTAGATGATTTTGCAGCAGGCCTCGGGTTCACAACTGGTACATCATCCTCAAGTCAATCAGAATCTGAGAATGTGACGGATTCATCATGTGTTAAGGAACAGAGTCCTCCCATTGTTGTGGATACTGATTCTTCGGATGATGAGTCTGATTCTTCGGACGATGAATCTGTAAAAATTGTGAACCAACAGTCTAACTCGGTTACAACAGATATTCCAATCGAGAATCACATCTTGTGTGATCCACCAGTGAAACCGAGTGAGACTGAAACGTCAAAAGCAATGGATTCCATTGTATCTAGCCTTGAAGGGAATAACTTGTTGTACACGCTCAAAGGAGATGACAAAATCTACTCTAACAAAGATTTTCCAATTAAAAATGTAAATCAAGATTTAATTGAGCAAATTTTTGAAGGATGTATTGACAAGTTTTTGGGGAACAAAAGTGACAAAGTTACCGTCACTCAATGTGATCCAATTCCATGTGAACAAATTAGAAAACAATACGGAAACCAAAAACAACCAATTGAGCGAAAACAACAAGTGAACTCCGGAAAAGGTAGGGTACAGGGAAAGAAGGCTCAGAACAAGAATGTTCAAGCACCTAAAGTTCAGCAGCAAAAGGTGCAAAACAAAAGAGCTCCTGTTAAGAAGCGAGAACCGAAAGTGAACTTTGTTGGATCCAAGGGTACAGATAAACTTGAAACATTTCAGGATAAATCTAACATTGATTTTGTAAAACAAGTTAGAATTTTAAAACGAAATGATCAGAATAATTACACCCAACATACAAACGGATGTGATTTAGGTCCAAGTACATCTAGATCACAAAGTTCATTGTCTGGTTCTCCGTCTGGTCATCAACATGTTTCTCCGAGGTTTGTAGAGCGGAGAATGTGTTTTGAGTGTGGCACAATTGGGCATATTGTAAGATACTGCCCATACCTGCAAAAGTTGAAGGCTCCCCAAGAAACCAATTACCAAAAACGATCAGTTTCCCCGAAACAAGACCCGCGTGTCTTGAAAGAAAGGGAAAAGAAGTTGAAACAAAAGAATCAAAAGGTAATTGAAAAGGCCTTAAAATCAGAGGTCAAAGAAGAAAAACCTGTTCAAGCAAAATCTAAAACTGTAAAACCAGTAAATGCTAAAACAATTAATACAAATACAGGTAAAGGACAAACAGCTTGGAAACAAAAACAGGTAACTCAGTCAGGGGGAGCACCACAGGTTCTTTTCCCTAATCATCAAGTGATTGAAATCACTTTTCTTGATGATCAAGGACGACCCAAGTCCACAAAGGCTTGGGTCCCCCTCTCCAACTAATCTTTGAGTGAGTGTGTAGGATATTCCAGGAGGAACTATTGATAGTCGTAAGATTGTTGATAGTGGAGTGTCCATGCACAAGATAGGCAACAGAAGAAATTGCTGCCTTTGTTGGAGAGAAAATGAAAAAGGGAAACAGAAGTGTCTGTTGAAAGAGATTGAAAAGCTTCGACAAATTGAAAATCATTCCAAAGTTTGATTGTTCAAGGCTTTGATCGGGTCCCCAGGGTAGATTCAAATCAAAATGTACGCACCTGTAGCACGTCTGATGTTCAAAATCAACAAGATGAACGTGCAGTGTACATTTCTTCGCGGTGTGATTGAAGAAAATGTGTTTGTTGAGCAAACCAACCGGGTGTGCGGATGCCTTGGCATGGGTTGAACAACCGCACACTACTTCTGAAAGAGAAAGACAAAAACCTTCGCTGGTGCAATGTGGAAGACCAAACGGACCCAAAGGTTTATGATCTTGTTGCTGTCAAGAGACTTCTAAGTAGCTACAAAGAATCGACTTTGAAATCCACAGCGGGTGGATATCCAGTTTGGGAGAGCACTCAAATTCCTTGCAATGCACGAAGTAGTTGCAGGATACGGTTTTAAGATTCGAATCTCTCCTTTACTTGTCGTTATTTAAGCTACTTTATAAATTGTTATCCTCTCACAGCACTCTTTGGCCAGACAATGTTGTCATGGTCCGCACCGCAAACCGACATGCCAACTGATTTTTCCAAAATTCGATAAATCTTTTCAGATTAAAAATTAATTTTGGTAAACGGCATTGAGGTAAAACATGAGTTAACCAACATCGGAAAGTCATTTTTGTAAATACCTTTGTGTTTTTAAATTTTATCTTAGTTTATTGATTTTAGGGGGAGTAAATCCAACTTTGAAAAATCCAAAAACATCGAAAAATTTCAAAAGCACAAAAACAATAGAAAAACAAAAATGAGTTTCCTGGCGAGCAAAAGAGAAAATGATAGTACATCAGTGGTCTGTCCAAACCTCTTTAAACCTTAAATGAAAAACGATAAGCAGCTCTATATAATATGTATCGGTAGGCTCACAATCACTTTAAAGTGTGCAGGGTGATATAAAACTTAAATCCGACTGAAGACCCAGGTGGGAACCATTCATTGGCATATGGTCTTAGTACCGAAATTTCGTTTGAGAGATTGCCGAGGTTCTGAGATATTCGGTCTTTATGCTGCTTATCATCTGGGTATCATGGTTGTTTCTTTTACCGAAAAATAACGGGGACGCAAGTCTAGATCTTCCATGATACCATACATACGTGTACATACTGCATACGACCTCAATAAGTGATCAACAATCACATGTCCAAACAAAATAAGTGATAAAATATCACATTTATCCGGGAGTCAAGTTCGTCTCTCTGCTGTACGAAAGTACTGACCTGTTCACGGACTTGCTCCTGTGCCCTCATGCATCGAAAATCAAGTTCCTCATCAATAAGTGATTATATCACATAGGGCTTGTTTTCAATCAAAATAAGTGAGAATCTCACATCATATACGGTCAAACAGATGATAATTGGTATACTCACCGGTAAGATGAACCCTCGTGCATACCTTGATACGGGAATGTGTCGTGATGTGGATGAACACCGGTCGGTAAGTATAAATCATACTTTAACGTATCCCCTCGCCATGATTACAAATGATAAGTTGAGTTTATGTGGACAACAATACCGATAATTGTTATAGGATGCTTATCTTAATGTTAACTAACTGAACAAAAAGAGCGTTTTGGCATGACCGTACACTGATATGATTCTCTTACCCTCGAAACTCGCAAAAAGAATGTCTGTAGATATTTATTTACTATTTTCAGTTTATGATTCTTGTGTATATTTATTTATTGTTTTCCGTCTTTACAAATGAAAAATTCCAAAAAGATTTTAGGTGTGTTTTAATATAAACTTTATAAAATCCAAAAAGATTTTGCTTCTAGTTTATTTTTGATTGACTGATGTTGGAACTCGAGTCTATCCTACCCAAAATCCTGATCGTAAGCCGGAAAACAATTGCATCTTCATAAACTGTCGAAGTTAACAAGTTTTGAAAGTTAAAGGATTAAAATTGAATATTTTTCTAAACTTTCAAAATATTGTCGGTTGGTGTTTGATTGAGATTTGATCTCATATGTGTCATTTGTTTAAATGTTAACTATATTCCAAGCGGTTGTTCTCATTATGCGTTTAGCTTTCTTGCATGTGCAGATGCTAAAGGCGAGGAGAACATGTTCGATGACACGCTTTGGAATGAAGACACGAAGTGGAGGCACTCAAAGGATAAAGTGATCGAGTTGCCGCTGACCCTTCATCAACACCACAAGGATCTGAAGATTTGACAAGTCAAAATATTCACGAACAAGACTCAATGGAGAGTTCAATCTAAGGGGGAGTTTATTGACACACTTCCTAAATGAAAAGGGGAGTTTGTTGATACACTTTCTACTTACGACACGTGAAGACTTTGAAGATCCTCCGACGTGGAAGACATCGAAGTTGAACCTCACGAGTAGCGTCCAAGGGGGAGTTTGTTGATACATATTTTGTGGACACGACTCGGCTCGGTTCAACTCAGCTCAGTTCGACTTGGTTTCGACTCGAAGACACGAAGATCGAGACAAAGCTACAGTGTTGTTGCACTTGTGTCTGTACTTTGTCTGTATTTTGTCATGATACCAAACGATGTCTTATGTTAGGTTTGTTTATATGTGCGTTCGATGTAAGTTTGACCAAGTCAACCATCCTCCGGTTTGACTTGGCCAAACAGTTAGCACATATGTTGTAACATGCTTGTGTCGAAGGATGTCATCGAAGGATGGTTTGTATCCTTCGATGACCTCGAAAGATCAACCTTCGATGGATAGACCTCGAAGGATATCATCCTTCGAGGTATGTATGGATCTTTCGGTAGGTTTCTGGTCGACAGATGATCTTTCGATCAGTCTGCCTGATCCTTCGACCAGATTACCTTATCCTTCGACCATAGCTGCTGTGTTGAGTATATATACTCATGTAGTGTGTTGTGTTCAAGTGAGAGAACATTGTGAGACACAAGGGAGAACAGCAGAATACTTAGAGCATTCTGCAGAAAACACACACACACACGGGAGTTTGAGAGAGTTTATAGAGTACATCTGTAAACATTGAGCTTGTAACTGGACCTTTCATTCGTATTAATACAAGTGGTGTTAATCGGTGAATCTTGTGTGTTGTTTATTTACGTGTTCTTGTTCATCTCCTTCTCTCGATCTCGGTTTGCATGCTAGCTTGGATTCCGCACTCGCTAGTGTGTTAGACATAACAAGGATAAGGTTTGACCTCATCCGAGAGGGACCTACAGAGCCCATGGCTGCTTTGGCCCAAATGTTTAGTGAGCCCAAATGTGCACCCAATATCATCGTTAACATTAATCCCAAAAGTCAACATCCCCAAAAACCCCTGTTCAATTTTAGCTACCAACCTCTAAAAATCTTCATCCTCATATCTCCATCTGAAATATTACCTTAAACAACCTTGGGCCCTACCAACACAATTTTTGAAACGAGACACACACAAAGCCCAAACGATACCACTATGGCCCAACTTCTAATTTTGTGTTGTTGACTTTGATCACGGTAATGCACAATCACATGATGGGGTCCATTAAAATATTAGTGCACATTTTTGTATTTCCACTAACCTCATCTTCTTAACAAACATCCTTATCCAGCCAGCATCAGACATTTTCCATCACACTAAGTGGGTCCAATCAGAAAGACCTAGTCTGCCAAACACATGATCTGTCGACATCAACATGCTGCAGCAGCCGACATTAACATTTATTGACCTTTGTCTTGTCTTCTCCTTCTTCGATACCCAGCACCAAAACCAAAAAAAATCACAGCAGCCTCCTCTTCTAAATAAACATCATCTTGATCCAAAACTTTGTCTTCTTCAATCAATATACAACTTTCAAAGAACCACTTCACCAGAAAACTTCATCTTGGTCGGGTACGATTCGACCCGGGCCATACGAGGTGGTTTTAATGAGAAAGTTGAAGCGTCTGAAGGACGATATTAAGAGATGGAGGACCTTGCGTGTGTCTTTGGAGGAGGCTGAAAAGTCTAGGATTGAAAATAATTTGATCGGTCTCGAGCTTAAGGCCGAATGTGGGCAACTTTCGGATTCCGAGCGGTTGGAGCGCATTAATGATAAACGGAGGCTTTTGGAGTTGAATTCGATTAAGCGTTTAGATCTTATTCAAAAAGCTAAGGTAAAATGGGCTGTAGATGGTGACGAGAATAGCAAATTTTTCCATGGGATGATTAAGAGCAATGAGGCACGGTCCAGGATTAATGGGCTTTCGGTTAATGGTCGATGGGAATCGGACCCGGATGCTATTAAATTGGAAGTGTTCAACTTTTTCGCCTCCAAATTTAAAAACCCAGAGATTGGTAGACCGAAACTTTTAGATATTGGGCTGGATTCGTTGGATGTTGACGATAGGGTGGCTTTGGAGCGCCCTTTCTCTATGGAGGAGGTTAAAGGTGCCGTGTGGGCTTGTGGCAATGACAAGGCGCCAGGCCCCGACGGCTTTACCTTTAAGTTCCTAAAGGCCTACTGGGAGGTGGTTAAGTTTGACTTTCTGAATTTTGTGAAAGAATTCGAAGAATCTGGCCTTCTTTCTAATGGTTGCAACTCGTCGTTTATCTCCTTGATCCCGAAGGTGACGGACCCAACAACCTTAAAAGATTATCGGCCGATAAATTTAATCGGGTGCCTTTCAAAAGTTATTTCCAAGCTTCTTGCCTTAAGGATTAAAATGGTTGTGGGCAAGATCATTGGTCCGGAACAATCGGCTTATATCGAGGGTAGGAACATATTGGATGGGCACTTGGTTATAAATGAAACAATTGCATGGGCTAAATCTAAGAAAAAGAATTGCATGCTTTTTAAAGTTGACTTTGATAAGGCTTTTGACTCGGTGGATTGGAAGTACCTAGACTCGGTTATGGACCTTATGGGTTTCGGTGATAAATGGAGGATGTGGGTGTCGAGTATTTTATCTTCCGGTAAAGCTTCGGTTCTTGTTAATGGGTCTCCGACCAAGGAGTTCAGGTTTGAGCGTCGTGTGAAACAAGGCGACCCCCTCTCGCCTTATCTTTTTCTAATCGCCATGGAAGGCCTTAATGCCATGTTTAAAAAGGCGATTGACAATAATGTGTTCAAAGGTATGCAGCTCCCCAATCAAGGACCTATTGTTTCTCATGTGTTGTATGCCGATGATGTTTTATTTATAGGCGAGTGGGAGGCGGGTAACGTGCTGAATCTAGCCAGAATTCTAAGGTGTTTTCATCTAGCGTCTGGTTTGAAAGTTAATTTCTTCAAGAGCAAGGTGTTCGGGGTAGGGGTGGGGCCCCTGGAAGTAAGTTTTATGGCGAAGATTCTCAAGTGCGAGTCTGCTTCTCTGCCTTTCAGTTTTCTCGGGTTACCTATTGTGTCTAATATGGGTAAATCGCTTGGCTGGAGACCCGCTTTGGAGAGACTCAAAGGGAGGCTTAATTCATGGAAAGCGTCTTGCCTTTCCTTTGGTGGAAGACTCACGCTAGTCAAGGCGGTTCTTGGTTCAATACCTTTGTATTTTCTTTCTATGTTCAGAGCCCCTAAGAAGGTGATAGAAGATATGGAGACAATCAGAAGACACTTCCTTTGGGGAGGTCTAGGCGACTCGCATAAGATTAATTGGGTGGCTTGGAGGAAGATTGTCATGCCTAAAGTGTTCGGGGGGTTGGGGGTGGGTTGCTTGAGGATTCAAAACTTGGCGCTTATCGCTAAGTGGTTATGGCGTTGGAGAATGGAGCCTAACGCTCTTTGGGTGAAATGTATAAATGCTATTCACCGTATTGACAACTTTGGGGATGATGTGAGAGCTAACAGGGTGGGGATTGGGCCGTGGGCTCACTTAATCAAGGCTGGCAGGGATATTTTGGGGTTGGGGGTTAATCTTAGCGATCTCATTGTTAGATCGGTGGGTGTGGGAGATCACACGCGGTTTTGGAGAGACGCTTGGTTCGGTAAAATCCCGTTGTGTATCTTATTTCCTAGACTTTATGCCATTGATAAGGACAAGTCCTGTTGCATCAAAGACCGGGTGATACGAGATGCTTCGGGAGCCATTCAGATGTCATGGAGCTGGAAAAAAAAGAAGCTATCATTGGAGGAAGAGACGGAGGTTGGGGACCTTCTTTCGATGGTTAACTCGTTTACTTTCGGTCTTGAGAGTGACAAGTGGAAGTGGGTCGGTAGTGAGGATAATATATTTTCTGTCAAATCGTTAAGGAGAGTCATGGAAAATAAGCTTTTTGGGTCTTTTGATCAAGTCTGTCAGTGGCTGAAATGGGTGCCCATTAAAGTGAATTGTTTTGTTTGGAGGGCTTTCCAGAACAGAATTCCGGTGGCGACCAATCTTATGGCGAGAGGGGTTTCTCTTCTTTCAGGAGATTGCGTTCATTGTCATAACATTTTGGAGACGGTGGACCACATCTTCCTTGACTGCGACAAGGCGAAACAAGTTTGGAGAAAAGTCTCATTGTGGGCTAAATGGGACTTCACAGGAATGGATAAACTGGATCAGCTTCGGTTAAACTTGAAGGAGGCGGACTCAGCTTTTCATCAGAAGGTTCTGTTGGGGATTGCTTACACGACTATGTGGATGTTATGGCAAGCGAGAAATGACAGAATTTTTAGGGGGGTTAATTGTACGGTGGAGGCGATTACGGAAGGCGTCGTGTCAACCCTTTACAACTGGATTAAAAACCGGTCCAGGAATATCGGGTGCAGCTGGGATGTTTGGACTGTGAATCCTTGTTCTAGTTGCATGTAATGTAGTTTTGCTTTTTTTCTTTTTTTTGGCTTTCTGCGGCTTTTCTGTCGTTTCTTTTGCCAGCTATCGCTGGTTGTTTTGTTGCCTCTGTTCTGTTTCTGTTTAATATATTTGCTGCTGTTCAAAAAAAAAGAAAACTTCATCTAAACCCAGCCGACAACCTCTTCTTCTTCAATCGAATAATCGGCAGCAACATTTATTTAGCCGACAACTACCAGACATCATCTTCATCCTCCACCACCTTTCTGCGATACCCAGCAACAAACTATCAAGCCCAAATGAAAACTGAAATAGAAGCCCAAATATGTTGTGCGAGCCCAGTTCTCTTGTGCGACTTAACCAATCTTGTGCGATCAAGTCAACTTGTGTGATTGCTGAATCTTGTGCGATTGTTGAGACTTGAACGATTGTTAAATCTTGTGCGAGTAGAGACTTGTACGATTGTTAAATCTTGTGCGATTGTTGACAAACAGCCCAGTTCAATATGAGGCCCAATTCTTGAAGCCCAATGAGTCTTGTACAATCCAAACCAATTCTTGTACGATTGGGTGTATGTCTTGTACGACTGGAAGATGTTGTGCATGAAAATGTTGTGCGATTAATCACCTTGACTTTCTAACCTTCTGACAAAGATTCCCACTTTCGGCTACACTCTTACCAATCTTACCAACCAAATGATGTCTAATCAATATTTTAATCAAGTTGCAATTTCCAACACACCAACACTTTAATTCAAATCCAAATGCAGATCAAACAAGAATGTTATCAAGAACATTTTGAAGCTTGCTTGAAGATATGAAGAACAACCCAGAAATTTATGAATTTTCTGGTGAACCGAAGATCAGCAGCAACTCTTTCTCTCACTCTTCGATATTTCTGCCCTTTATCCCTGTTCTGATCGGAGCAGATCTGACGAAAATCTTGTATAAACATGATATTTGATGATGAAAACTTGTTGTTTTTGATGTGAAACATAAAAACTAACACTCTGGAGTGTTCCGTTTCAGCTCAGATCCGCATAAACAGTCCAGATCTGAGTTTTCATCATGTTTCCCCATTTTTTTTTTACATCTTGAACAAAACCACACAAATCACAGATCTAGAGCACATGTGACTTAGTAAACGGTTAGATTTACTAAATCGGGTACCATGGCTCTGATACCAATTGTAGGACCGAGTTTCGTGACCGAAACCGTGATTATCATGATTATGTTCATAGCCGGGAAGATTAGAGACGGATGAAATACTTGCTTGTATTGATTTTGTAACATAACATAACAAGCCGGCCCGATTAATAAGCTAACCGAACCATACCAAAGGAGTACACATCCGGGGAGAGACCAAGTGGTGATCTCTCCCGGTGAGGTCTCAAACCTCCTAAAACTTCCAAGTGTTGCAAATGGCAAGGGTTTTCTATTTATAGTCACACCCCTTGTCTTGCAAACACACACGGTCAACCGAATAACCCTCTCGTTTGACCACTTCAAACGAGCGGGTCTATACACGTTCGATAGACCGTTTCACTAACTATTACAAATTCAGCGTAAAATAAAACTAATCTATTCGACAAGCATCGGACACAAAATCTGCATCAACAAATATGCATATAACCATTTAAAGATAGAGCCTGATTTTTTTCTTCTTGTCGCAGAGATTTCTAGAGCTCGATTCCCTACCAATTTTACCAAATGTCAAGGAACTGACACTGACAATCGGAGCTCATAAGATGAAAGTTTACTACAACTCACTTCAATATTTAAAGCTTGTCCGAGTTTGGAGAGTCTTACAGTTAAGGTATTTATGTTATGTCCAATTAAGAGGTTTATTTAATGGTATGAAACTGTCCCAAAATCGGTATCACTGTAACGGAAAAATGTTATGTTTTGTTTTCTTTTTTGCAGCTAATTTGGTTTACCCCGGTCAGAAGGAGAGGGAAAGTAATGCATTTTGCTTCCTGCCTTTATGAGCACCTCAAGCTTTTCCAAATCTTGGGGTATTATGGCCGAGTAAGCGACCTTGAACTTGCAGCTTACGTGATGGAGAATGCTGTTGGACTCCAGAATATTGTCATAGATCCACGATACCAAGTGTGGTACCCAAGTGTATCTGAAAAGGTCTTTTCAAAAGAAGAGGAACGTGCTCGATCTTCTGCAAAGATGCAGCTTATACCAAGGTCTCCTGCAGGTGTCAATCTGGTCATACTATGAAAATGCGTAATAGTGAAACAGTTTTTGTGATTTGTCATAGGTTTTCAACTACACCCGTCTGTTTCTACTACAACTCCAAACCAACCTTGATTTTGGTTATCCGATGTGTTGGAGTGTCACATCACACACAATTGAACACACTGATTATTTCCAGCATAAATGTTGCTTGTTTATTCCATTTTCTAAGGCCTATTATTCAATCACTTTAGGCTATATATAGCCAGAAGTCCATACCAAAGAAATTGGATAATTAAACTAACTACAAGTATTTTGGCTAAAGACTAGGCCCTCCTAAGTGCTAAAGACTTGCTCATTTTCTTGACTCAGTGATATTGAGGACGCTCCTTTACGATTACTTAACTTTGATTTGATTACCTTTAAAATCTCCTCGTAAATCAAAGTCTCGTAACCATAAGTCGTGCATGCAGGTATGTGAACTGTTCTGGTAACCAAAATGTCTGAATGTGTCTATCCTATCTAGGGCTTTTCACGAGCCGAACCGAACCGATTGGACCTTTGCTCGTGCTTGGTTCGTTTACAAACCGATCCGAACCGAGCGGTTTTTCATTTGAGCCAAAGTCGAACGAGTGTCTTTCGATCTGAGCATATTTCCGAACGAACGCTGAGCGAGTATCGAGCGTCACAAAACAAAATAGGAAAGTGATGATAGGGGTTGTTAGTTTTTAGAGTAAAGTGCGGTTTTTGTCCCTAAGGTTTCGTCCAGTTAGATCGTAAATATAAATTAAGAAATAACAAGGAACAGAAAATACATTCAACTGGTTTACCGAGATCATCTGAGCAGGAAATTGAATCGTGTCGATCGATTGAA
Organism: Helianthus tuberosus; assembly: GCA_030545235.1. Lineage (NCBI taxonomy): Eukaryota > Viridiplantae > Streptophyta > Magnoliopsida > Asterales > Asteraceae > Helianthus > Helianthus tuberosus. The sequence goes on from JARYGA010041497.1 coordinate 18,769, forward strand.
GCAGACCCTTGTTCTATCGAAAGTTCGAAATCAAATGAATCGGCCGAAGCAAAACCCTGGGAGTTGGCGTCTTAGCAATGGAGAATTCGAATAATGATGGTCGATATGGGGTTCTAATTAGGATTATGTACGTTGAATTGAATGGCGGTGGAGACTTGAGTATCCATTGATGCTTCACATTTGAGTATTTAACATTTTGACTTAATTACTCAAATGGACATTGGATTATTAGACAATGGACTATTGATGTCGGCCTTCAATTCTATACTTAAGTGGCGTCTTTTTGGATCCTAGACCAAACATTATTAATGTGCGCCTCTAGTCATTCTATTAAAAATGAATTGAGCCGAACCAAACTAAGCGGACCTTTGCTCGTGCTTGTTTGTTTACAAACCGATCCGAACCGAGTGCCTTTTTCAATCGAGTTGAATCGAATGAGCAAATTCCGAGCATTTCCGAGCGATTATCGAACAAGTTTCGCGCATCGAGCAATTTGAACAGCCCTAATCCTATCCCTTTAAAACTAACCCATCATTTTAATTTTACAGTCCAAACCAGCCCAAAACTAAAAGGTATTGGCTAATATTGCCAGGTCAAGTGAAAAATCTTGATGCTTATACCTAAGACTGGTTGTCACAATAGATTCCTCTTTGCTCCTTTACTAGATCATCATCATCATCATCATACTCAGTAAATCCCACTAATAGCAAAGCTAAGGTAGGGTAAGATGTAGACAGCCTTACCTCTACCCCGTAGGAGTAGAGAGACTGCTTCCAGTGAGACCCCAGCTCCTTTTCTAGATATAGCAGCAAATTCTGCAGCCACACTGCTTGACACGCAGCTAAGAACTAGCCCAGTCGCTGTTCGTATATGCATCCAGCTTGATATTCTGCATTTTTTCATTCCATAACCCGTAATCATCCATACCTGCTATGTATCTCAAGACTCAGTTTGCTACTCTAAAATGAATTAAACACCCTTGTTCCCTAACTCTTGAAATGATTCTGTCAAAAATTTTTATGGTTTTATTTGTTTTATTGATGCAAGACAAATAAGAAAAGAAAACCAAGAATCAAACTTCAATTAACCACAAAATAATTTACATCGAGATAGTTGGTAAACGGGCAACAAGCTGCGCCGCTACCCCTTTTTGAATAGCAAAACTAAGCCTTTTAAAAACTACGTCCATAGATCTCAGGGTCATAACATTACTATGCATGACCCTTTGAACTCGACTAAGTAGGTCCACAGCCTCTGGCACCAGAAAACCAAAAGTATCAAAAGCAAATGGGATAAACACGTGCTGGTTGTCAAGACACGTTTTCTCATGCTTGATCACTTTATCCGAAGCAGCCTTTAAAGCATCCTGACCCACTGTGAAAGCACTCATCCCTAAGCCCACAAGCGGGGAAACCCCTGTTAGATCCACACAGGCGTGTTTTCCTCCTACCCATCCAAAGACCAGAATGTCGGCTGGTCGAAGGGTAGATCTCCCTTCCAACGGGTCTGTTAAGAAATTAACAGGTGCCTCTTTCTTAGCAGAAATACCAGCGCACCTGAATATGTCAAAAAGGACATCTCTAACCAAATCATGTCGGTATTTGAACCCTGGGAGCTCTCTACAATGAACTGCATGCTCACCAAAAGAATCCAAACACGCCTTATGACAAACTGGGCATACCTCATCAACTGGGAATAAAGGAATCATGAGGCGATATTTAAGGATAGTACGGTACTCCACCGGCGACATATGCTGGCCTAACCCATCTATAGGTATAGCAAGAAGAAAATCTTGTGCATGTGGTGCTTGGAGACACTCAAAAACGGCTTTTTGTCTAACGGTCAAGTTAAACTGCACTTCGATTTCGTGGACAATTTTACTAAAAAGAGCACTCGCCAATGCATGTTGGGCTTTAGGGGGGGCGGTGTCCTTATTAGTGAAACCGCTGAAGTCAAAGCTTGGAATCGTATCAAGAATTTTATGTAGAAACAAGAATAAGATACAAAAAAAAAAACCCTCAATAACTTAAGAATAATAGGATGAAAGAGGAGAAAAATAAAACAAAAGATTACAAGCATGAAAAAAAAACAGAAAAGAAGAAGATTGATGAACTACATTGTTGTGTGCTGTGAATCGTTTATCCTTTTCTTTGTATATAACAAGTGATAGGCGGGCACTCCTATTTATACCAATCATAGGACCCTTCTTGATTACCAATTATAAATGGATGATAATTTTGATTGGCAATGAAAACAGATTGATTGCAGCCCAAGAGAAAGGGTTTCTCTCCTTACACCCTCATCTATTTCCATTCACACCCTAATCTATCAATATTAAGGCTATGAGGTGTGGGATAAAGCCAGGACACACCAGCGTCACCTAGGATCCACGGAGAATTTATAACGCTCTCCCTTAACTTGTGTTGGTACACTTTATGTGGACGCGACTCGGCTCGGTTCGATTCGGTTCGGTTCGACTCGGTTAGGTTCGGCTCAAGCCCGACGTCACGACATTCCTCCGTCGTGCGCCCCTGAGTTCGACACGCGAAGCACGGAGAGCCGCGGACCAATTCCCGTTTACACATCATCATGACATCATCATGATGATGTCATGGTTGACTAATCTCTACAATCTGGACATGTTGAAGAATTCACGTGCATGTGCTTGGACCTATCAATTCCATTGGGCCAATCAACTTTGAATGGGCCGAAACTTCTTTACTTGGGCAATTTTGTTTGTATTGGGCTGCTACATCTTGGACGAAGACCAGGCACATCAAATTGACGAAATCACTTTGATTTCGTCAAGATATCATGGCGAAAACACATATGTTGGCGAAATCACATGTGTGACGAAATCACATGTGATTTCGTCGAAGTCCTGTGATTTCGTTGAGACCTTTGGTGTTCGTCGATGGGTTTTTGACTGGGACTGGATTTCGTCATGTATGTTACTATATAAGCCCAGACAACAGACAGAAACACTTAGACAAGTCTGAATAGATTTGAGAGCGAACACATTGTAACACACACACTGAGAGTTTACAGAGACCATTTGTAAACACTGTATTGTAACCGTTTTCTAGCATTAATACATTGAGTGTTAATCGTTGAATATTGTGTCTTACATGTTCGTAACTTGGTTTAACTTACCCGTTTGGATTCCGCACTTTCGGGTTTGTCGGAAAACAGGGAACAGAGGTTACTCGATCCTCCGGGTGGACCTACAATTGGTATCAAAGCATTGGCTCGATTCCTTGTTTAAACCAAGTCGATTTTCTTGTGTTTTTATAGATTTTAAAAGGATTTTTCAGTTTGCATTCTTGTTTAAAAAATCATATTTCTGGAAAAGCTTTTCATCAAAACCTTGAAAATCTTTGTGTTTTGCTATAGTTTTATTGAAAACCTTGTTACATTACATGTGTGCATGTTTAGAGTCTGGTTTTTCTTGAAAGTATAAGCAAATTGTGTTTCAGAAATATTCTCCGGTGAAAATATTCGGCCGAAATCTTCAAGTATTCATTTGATATTCATAATATTCTTCATTGTATTCAAACTGTTCTTGAGCTTTATTTTTGTTTGATCTAAATCGTGGTTTGAATTAAAAGAGTTATTGTGTTTATTAATACTAAAAAGGCAAGTTGTTTGACATTTGTGTACACTTGAATGATGAAAGGTTGAATATAAGGTTCACAAGGTAACGTGAGGTTTGAAAAAGAAGTCTCATTGTGTAAGGATAAGGGTTTGACAAAATTGGCCATTGGAAGGGTTTGTGTCAGAAGATAAACAACAAGATTTGAAAGGATAAAGTATTATTTGTTTGATAAATATCTTGTTGTCTATCATTTGTCAAAGAAATCACTTTAGTAAAAAATATCAAGCTGGACGAAATCTGCTGGACAAAATCAGTCTGGTCGAAATCACATCTGATTTTGTCATAAACAGTTCAGCAACAATTCTGATTTCGTCGTAAACAGTTCAGCAACAATTCTGATTTCGTCGTAAAAAAAAATTCAGCAACAATTCTGATTTGGTCATAACAGTTCAGTGACGAAATCACCAACAACACTCTTGGACGAAATCAACTTTTATCAGTTCTCATAGTGGACGAAATCCCTTTGTTTTCGTCCCACATTACACTCAACGAAATCCGATTTCGTCACTCATACTTGTCAACGAAATCACTCGATTTCGTCTAACATATTTGTGTTCGAAAACACTATGATTTCGTCACATATCATTCAACGAAAACAATGTAATTTTGTCTCATTTCAGTCAACGAAAACACATTAATTTCGTCACTTATCAGTCATCGAAATCAACTGTTTTCGTCACACATAACATCGACGAAATCACTTTTGGATTTCGTCAAACATTCTTATTCTTGTGATTTTAAACAGAGGACTTGCAAAAGATATCTAACTTTGTGTTTTCAAGTGTTTGACCAGGTGTTATCATTCTGATATCAAATATGAGTTGTACAAGTCCTTGGGATTGGAGTACAGATCCACAACCAGCTCAAAAACAGATGTCGATGGCCGAATATTTAGCGAGTACCATACCTAAACAACAACAGTCAATTAGTTCAAGTCAATGGGCAATGGTGTCGAATCAAAATCAGAGCATTCAAAATCTTTTGCTTAGTGAGAATGAGACGGGTAGCAACAATCGCCTGCCAAAGTTAAATTACATGAACGACTATCCATCATGGAAGGGTCGTTTCCATAATTACGTTCAAGGGCAAAACACAGAATTATGGACGTGTTTCACCTCTGCATTTAGTGAAGCTCTTGAAGAAGCAGGATCAAATGCGACAACTTTCAATAATATGCAAGAAGCCGACAAAAAGGCATATGATCTGGAGAAGAAGGCGTATGCTATTCTCACTCAAGCACTTCACAGAGACATCTTTCATCAATTCTCATATTGTAAGACCACGAAAGGTTTATGGGATGCATTGGTAGCGAGAGGAGAAGGAAATGCAGCTACTACAAAGACACGCCATGATCTATTGAAGAAAGAGTTTGAATCATTTCAGTTCTTGGAGAATGAAACTCTAAATGATATGACTTCTCGTTTTTATCATTTGATTAGTGAAATGAGTTCTTATAGTGTTGCTGCAACTCATCCGGAAATGGTTGCACGATTTGCTGATGCTCTACCTCCTAAGTGGAGTCCATTCATTGAGCTTCTAAAGCATACGGGGGCTCTGGATGCAGCCAATGTCAGTCTTTATGAATTCATTCAGAAGTTGGAGCACAAGAACGAAGAGGAAATTCGGAAAACTAAAAGGATTGCAACTGCACCTCCTCAAAACACAGAAATGTATTTGCCTGGTTTTGGTCCTTCAGCTAGTTCTAGTTCCATTCAGCAACCGAAGCTTCAAACGGCGTTTGTGTCCAATACAAGCTCATCACCGTTTCCACAGTGGAATCAAAGTGCTTACATGTCACAATCCATACCTCAACCTCCACCTCAAGCCCAACCACAACAACAACAAGCGCATTATACCAACAATCCTTCACCCCAAAACCCCAACACTGTCAGAGTTGATACTTCCAATCTTTCAAAAGTCAGTGTAGAAGTTGCAAAGGAACATTTGGAACTTCTCAACACAATGTTCAGTTCCTACTGTGGATTGGTAGCAGGTCAAATTGGAAACATCAATATGACCAATGAAGATTATCAGCAGATAGACCATGATGAAATGGAGTTAATGGATATCAAGTGGGCGTTTGCAAGTGCTGTTAGAAGGGCAAAGGATTTCATGACTCGAACTGGAAGAACTTCGTTGGAAGGCAAAGATGATACGAAGTACGGGTTTGATAAAGACACGGTTACATGTTTTAATTGTGGCGAAAAGGGTCACTTCAAACGTGAGTGCACCCGACCAAGCAAGCAAGGCAATCAGAATCCGTTTAGAAATCAGACGAGTACTTCTAATGCAAATCAAGACAATCGTGAACGAAGGATAGTAGCGGTGAACAACAGTCAGAACCAGAACCAGAACCAGTCTGGACCTTCAAACACCAATCGAGCATTGACTGTTCAAGCAGATGAAGGATGTGATTGGTCCGTACAGTTGGGAGGAGGAAGTGCATGTTATGCGAAGATCATCAATCACATCAAGCACGTTCACAAGGAAGAATTTTCTGAAAGTGACGACAGCTCGGGTTATAGCGGGAGTTCAGATGAAGAAAGCTCGAATGCGGGAGATTATCATTCTGAAGATGGATCTTTTTCTTATCAGACTGCCTTTATGGCAAATGTCTCGGCCTCGACAAGTCAGGTAAATTCTGATCCTCCTACTCCTAGTGTTTGTAATGCTTGTGCAGAATTGAAAGAGGAATCTGAAAAGGTTCACAGTCATAATCAAAATTCAGTGATTGAGCTGTCTAAGTGCAAAGAGGGAAACATGGCTTTAGCTCGAAATGAAAAGGATTTTAAATCTGTAATTGAAACTTTAAAGAAAAGTGTTTCCGAATTAACAAAAACTGTTTTCAACAAACAAATTGGAATTAATAACTACATTAATATCATTGAGGAAACCAAAAAGGAGCTAGCCGTTGCCAAATGCGAGCATGATGCGATCAAGCTCAAATTGGATAGTTATTCTAACTCCCGATATGTGCTTGATCACATCATAGACGTTCAAAAGCTGAAAGGAAACGTGAAAGGCATTGGGTATAAGTCGTGTCCACCCCCTTTGAGACACAACTATACCAGAATGCCCGATGAAGAGGATATGCCTCGTTTTGAACCCAGTGTGCCACTTGATTATGAGGAAGTTACTACTGGCCTAGAGTTCAAATCGTGCAGTTCTTCAAGTACATCATCTGAGCAAACAGAAACTTCAACATCTACGAAACAAAGTCCTCCAATCATTGAGGACTATAAGTCGTCTGATGATGAACCAGAATCAGATATGCGTGATCAGGATAAATCACTTGACAAGATGAAAGGAGTAGAAATTCCAATTGAGAATCATATTCTTTGTGATCCTCCTACTCCTGCTGTTCAACCAGTTGTCAAACAAGTGATAGATCCTGTCAAGAATGACAAGAAATCTGTGTCTACCGTTAAGAGTAATAACGTGTTGTACACTTTAGTTGGTGATGATAAAATTTATTCAAACACAACTTTTCCAATTAAAAATGTCAATCAATCTTTGATTGATAAAGTGTTTGAAGATACTACCAGTAAGTTTTTGGAAAAGGGGATCCCGAGAGTTTCAGTAACTCAGTGTGTTCCGATTCCAAAAGCTGAAGTTAGAAGAAAATTTGGAAATCAAAAATCACCAACGAAGCAACAACTTATCTCTTTTAAGGGTAAACAGCAACAACAACGAGCTCAAAAGCCTAAGGTGACACAACCAAAGGCTGAAACAAAAGGAGCTCGTTACAAGAAGAAATGCAAAGACGTTAAGTTTGTGGCCTCCAAGGGTACTGATAAAATTGAGACTTTTGAAAACAAATCAAACACCGATTTATCCAACAAGTCAAGATTTTAAAACGTAACAGCCAAAACAATTACACTCAACATACAAACGGGTGTGATGAAAAAGCAAGTACCTCAGGTTCTACGGATTCGACATCTATTGGTCGATCAAATTCTCCTAAGTTTGTGAAAAGGAGAACGTGTTTTAAATGTGGGGAGTTTGGGCATATCATTAAGAACTGCTCAAACACTCCAAAAGAGAAATTTGTTGAAAGAGCACCACCTGAAAAGGTTCACCCACAACGTCGTCCTGTTTCACCAAAACATGATAAAAGAATTGTTAAAGAACAAGAAACAAAACAACGATGTCAAAACGTCAAAGAAGTTGAAAAGGCGTTAAAACTGGAGGTTGTCCAAACAAAGTCTATTAAGTTAGAAATTAAAAATGAAAAACAAAAACAGATTTGGAAACCAAAATCGGTAACTGTTTCAGGGGAAGCTCAATCCATTCCGAATCATCAGGAAATCGAAGTCACAATCCTCGATGATGAAGGACGACCCAAGTCTATTAAGGCTTGGGTCCCCCTCTCCAACTAATCTCTGAGTGAGTGTGCAGGATGTTCCAGGAGGAACTTTCGATAATTATAGGATTATTGATAGTGGAATGTTCATGCACAAGAACGGCGACAAAGAAATTGTTGCCTTAGATGGAGAGAAAAAGAAAAGAAGACAGAATTGTCTGTCGAAAGAGATTGAAAGCTTCGACAAATTGAAAATCATTCCAAGAGTTTGATTGTTAAAGGCTTTTATCGGGTCCCCAGGGTAGATTCAAATCAAAATGTACGCACCTGCAGCACGTCTGATGTTCAAAATCAAGAAGATGAACGTGCAGTGTACATTTCTTCGTGGTGTGATTGAAGAAAATGTGTTTGTTGAACAAACCAACCGGGTATGCGGATGCCTTGGCTTGGATTGAACAACCGCACACTACTTCTCAAAAAGAAAGACAAAGACCTTTGCTGGTGCAATGTGGAAGACCAGCCGGATCCAAAGGTTTATGATCTTGTTGTTGTGAAGAGATTTCTAAGTAGCTACAAAAATCGACTTTGAAGTCCACACCGGGTGGATATCTAGTTTGGGAGAGCGCTCAGATTCCTTGCAATGCACGAAGCAGTTGCAGGATACGGTTTTAAATTTCTAATCTCTCCTATACTTGTCGATATTTAAGCTGCATTATGAATTATTATCATCTCGTACAGCACTCTTTGGCATGACACGTTGACCTCGAATATCACCTCACACGTGATTGTTTCACTATGAAACTCGTCAATGTTGTCATGGTCCGCACCGCTTACCAACGTGCCAACTGATTTTTCCAAAATTCGATAAATCATTTCTGATTCAAAAATTAATTTTGGTAAACGGCATTGAGGTACACCATGAGTTAAACCGACATCGGAAAATTGTTTTTGTTCATACCCTTGTGTTTTTAAAATTTATCATAGTTTATTGCATTTTAGGGGGAGTAAATCCAAATTTGAAAATTCAAAAACAGTGAAAAATTTCAAAACCCAAAAACATTGGAAAAACAAAAATGAGTTTCCTGGCAAGCAAAAGAGAAAATGATAGTACATCAGTGGTCTGTTTAAACCTCTTTAAACTAAAATGCAAAATGCAAAATGCAAAATGCAAAATGGAAAATGTTAAGCAGCTCTATATAAGATGTATCGGTAGGCTCTCAATCATTTTAAAGTGTGCAGGGTGATATAAACCTTAATCGACTGAAGACCAGGTGGGAACCGCACATTGGCATATGGTCTTAGTACCGAAATTTCGTTTGAGAGATTGCCGAGGTTCTGAGATATTCGGTCTTTATGCTGTCTTATCATCTGGGTATCATGGTTGTATCAAACCGAAAAATAACAGAGACGAAGTCTAAGATCTTCCATGATACTATACATACGTGTACATATTGAATTCGACCTCAATAAGTGATCAACAATCACATGTCCAACAAAACAAGTGATAATATATCACAGATTCTTTGCGGGAGTCAAGTTCGTCTCTTTGCTGTACGAAAATACTGACCTGTTCACGGACTTGCTCATGTGCCCTCATGCATCTGAAAATCTAGTTCCGCATCAATAAGTGATTCTATCACATAGGGCTTGTTTTCAATCAAATAAGTGAGTTTTCTCACATCTTTTATACGGTCAAACAGATGATAAACAATATACTCACCGGTAAGATGAACTCTCGTGCATACCTTGATACGGGAATGTGTCATGTGTGGATGAACACCGGTCGGTAAGTATAAATTAAACACTAATCGTATCCTCTCTCCATGATTACATATGATAAGTTTGAGCTTAAGTGGACAACAATACCGATAATTGTTATAGGATGCTTATCTAATTGTTAACAAAATGAACAACCAGAGCATTTTGACATGACCGTGCACTGATATGATTCTCTTACACTCGAAACTCGCAAAAAGAATGTCTGTAAATATTTATTTACTGTCTTCAGTTTCTGCATCTTTGTATATATTTATTTATTGCTTTCCGTCTTTACATTTGAAAAATGAAAAATACCAAAAAGATTTTAGGTGTGTTTTAATATAAACTTTATAAATGCCAAAAAGATTTTGCTTCTAGTTTATTTTTGATTGACCGATGTTGGAACTCGAGTCTATCCTACCCAAAATCCTGATTGTAAGCCGGAAAACAATTGCATCTTCATAAACTGTCGAAGTTAACAAGTTTTGAAAGTTAAAAGGTTAAAATTGATCAATTTTCTAAACTTTCAAACTGTTGTCGGTCGGTGTTTAAATGAGATTTGATCTCATATGTGTCTTTTGTTTAATTTGTCTAAATTCCAAGAGGTTGTTCTCATTACGTGTTTAGCTTTCTTGTATGTGCAGATGCGACATCAGAATTTGCTAAAGACGAAGAGAACGTGTCAGATGACAAGCCGTAAAGTAAAGACACGACGTTGATGCAATCAGAAGATCAAGATGATCGGGTCGCAGTTGATCACTCATCAACACCACAAGGATATAAAGTTTTGAAGTTCAAAAGATTCACGAGCATCATTCAAGGGGGAGTTTGTTGATACACTCCCTATTTGCGACACGTGAAGACCTTTTTGAAGATCCGACAATGTGTAGAACGAACCATCACGAGTAGCGTCCAAGGGGCAGTTTGTTGGTACACTTTATGTGGACGCGACTCGGCTCGGTTCGATTCGGTTCGGTTAGACTCGGTTAGGTTCGGCTCAAGCCCGACGTCAAGACACTCCTCCGTCGTGCGCCCCTGAGTTCGACACGCGAAGCACGGAGAGCCGCGGACCAATTCTCGTTTACACATCATCATGACATCATCATGATGATGTCATGATGATGTCATGGTTGACTAATCTCTACAATCTGGACATGTTGAAGAATTCACGTGCATGTGCTTGGACCTATCAATTCCATTGGGCCAATCAACTTTGAATGGGCCGAAACTTCTTTACTTGGGCAATTTTGTTTGTATTGGGCTGCTACATCTTGGACGAAGACCAGGCACATCAAAGTGATGAAATCACTTTGATTTCGTCAAGATATTATGGCGAAAACACACATGTTGGCGAAATCACATGTGTGACGAAATCACATGTGATTTCGTCGAAGTCCTGTGATTTCGTTGAGACCTTTGGTGTTCGTCGATGGGTTTTTGACTGGGACTTTCCTTGAAGTCGTTCAACTCTGACAGGCCATCCGATGGCGTTGACGAAGACTTTCCTCGTGCCGCTGCCTTACTTTTATCCCTACCCTTTGGTCAAGGCAGCTCTTCTGGTTCTTCAAATTCGTCTACATCGTCGTTTAGATTAATTGTTGTACGAGCATCGGACCCAGATGGTTCGGTAGTGGATGTCGATTTGGACCGTTTAGACCTAGGGCGGGTTGGGTCGAACGGTGGTACAAGATGCCACTTAGAAGATTTGCGAAGAAGCTCCCATGTAGTTACCATCGTAAAGTAATGCCCATGGTACAATCTATATTCGGTGTGGGCTTGGGTCATAACGTCCACATCGCTCGAACCACTTTTTCTTCGATTATTGTTGACGAGATTAGTATATATATTGTTGAAATTGCTAACCTTTGTCCTCATAGCGCCCCACTTTTCCGAAAAAGAGTCGTGCGATCGATATTTGCCACGACCCATTGCGGCGAAAAACTTCTCACGTATACGAGCCCAAAATACCTTTATGTCTTGGTCGTTTCCTATAAAAAGTATATTTACAAAAGTATATGTTTGATTTAAAAAATAAATTTACAAAACTATATGTTTCTAAAAATATGTAAAAAAATATATAGAGATAAATTTTACCAACAATCTCGTCTTCTGATACATCGAGCCATGCTTTTGCCAACTCAAATTCTTCCTTAGGCTACCAAAATTCGATCTTCTTACTAGCACGTTTTTCCGACTCATCCTTCTTTCGATGACTTCGCTTTTTTGAGGAAGTGGGTTCGGTTTAGGTTTCGGGTACGGATTTGGTTTGGGTTGTGTTTTGGGTTTGGGGTATGTTTTGGGTTTGGGGTATGTTTTGGGGAAAAAATGAGGGTTGAGAATAATACCCGTAAAAACCGGGCATCGGTGGAGTGGTGGGATGAGAAGAAGTTGGGGCGCTTGGTGGCATCGGATAATATCTAAGCTCACCCGTACGTGGGTCTCTTCGATAACGGTCCTCTTTCTCGTTTTTTTGCAAACTTTGCCAAAACATATTGCTCGGATCCACGGGTTTTTCTTGTTGGAAAACATTGTAGAGAATGGTATAAAAAAGTGTAGAGAATGGTATAAAAATTGTGTAGAAAATGTGGGGTATTTATAGGTTAAATTTTATAAAATAGGAAATTAATTTTTTTTTTAAATTGTTACCGTTCAACTTGAACGGTAACATTTAAATTAAACCACCTCGATCTTCCCAAATTAAGCTCGTTACCATGGTGAAGCCATGCCCATGGTGGCGCTATAGAGGCTGAGGTGGCCATGGTGGCGCCTCTACACCCTCCGGTCTAACTAAAGTAAAGTGTGATACCCAATAGATTTATATCTCTCTCCTTCAATTTCTAATGGGGGAGGGGGTGGTCACTAGTGATAGAATTCTATCACTTCCAATATCCAATCAACTCATGCCATGTCATCACCCACTATTCAATCACTAGTGATAGAACTGTAGTGGCGGTGGTCATCACTAGTGATGGAATTTCAATGTACAAGTATTAATACATAATGTACAAGTCATACACATACATTCAACAATCTTCAACACGTGATATTATCAACGAGTTAAACTATCACTCGTGATAGAGTATGGTGGCGGCGGTGTTCGTGATTGTTTCACAAGTGATGGAGTGTCTATCACGGACCACCCCCACTCCCCTAAGCTATATATAACTTATTTAACTTGAACATATACGACAATATCAAATACTAATTAGATTTCAAAATGCATATTATCAAGAGAATCAATAATATTTCACCATTCACTAGCAATACTAATTCTCATTCTCATAACATTATAAAGGAAAAAACCCAGCACTAATTTTCACAGCCTTTAAATAAAAAGAACACATATATCCAACGATCATATTGATTCTCCTGTTAATATGCGTAATTTGTTCTCCATTTTTTTCGTAAATCATTATAACACTGAAATGCCATTTTAGTATCTATTAATATGCACTTTTTTAATATGCCATTATTTTGTTTTTTTTCGAAATTAAATTTCAATAACCAAAAACCGCAACAAGAGTCTTCAAAGAGAAGACCCAAGAGCACCAAAAACGAGTTACATCAAGTCTAGAGGATATTTACACCACTCAAACCAACATTTAACTTTCATCTTCGACCTATGTCTAACCCAAAAGAAAGAAATCGACTTAACATATTCCACGACTTCCACGGCTCTCCGGCATTTATTAGAAAAAAACTTTGGAGTTCCTCTCGTTCCACAAACACCACAACGTTGTATAAATAATACCCCTCAGCAGGTTCTTCTGGTCTGCATCCAAAGCCGAACGATCCGGAAACAAAATCAGGTCATTGACGTCAAAGATCAGCCACGTCTGCAGCCTGCACCATGAACCGATATGAGACCAGACCTCAGCAGCGTATATGCAGCCTGTAAACAGATGCAGCGAAGACTCCAACACTGAATTACAAAACGGACATAGCGGGTCATTCAGCGCTATCCCTCGTTTCTGCAGCTGGTCTTTCGTAGGCAAGCGATTTAAACCAACTCTCCAAATCAGCAATTTACATTTGAGAGGAGTCCACCCTTTCCACTTAACTGTTACCCTGTTCGTTATATTCCTGCAGCCTTCAAACAGCTTCTTTATTTTCCGAACCTCAAACATGCCATCTGTATTGCCTCTCCACTCCCATTTATCTTTGCCATCAATCCAATTGTATTCATAAATATCTTGTAATAATGAGAATAATTCAGTCACCTCTTCGGCATTACTGGGATTTGTGCGCCAATCCCATAACACATCTCTACCATTACTTGTTATGAAGACACGCTCCGCCACCGTAGCCCATTTATTCTTCTCAATGTTAAACAGATTTGGGTATTTCTCTCGCAAAGGAATCGGATGCAGCCACACATCAGTCCAGAAGTTCACATTTAAACCGTCCCCAACAGCCCCAACTAACAAGTGACTGATCTGTCTACCATCCTGTAATTTCTTATCGCCCATCTTTACAATATTCTTCCAACAGCTACTAGCATTCTGGGTACAGGGTAAAAACGACCATTTTCGGGAAGATCCATTACAACCAATCAAAATATTTTTCCACAAGCTTCTATCATCTCTTTTAAACCTCCAAACCCATTTAAGAAGAAGGGCGTCGTTTATGTGAACGAGCTTATTAAGACCCAACCCCCCATCTTTTTTAGGCCGAGTGATTTCATCCCAAGCTACCCAACAAATCTTGTTTCCAACGCTCAACCCTGCCCATAAAAATCTCCTCATAACCCCTTCTATTTGTTCTATCACCGCTAAAGGAGCTTTATAGAGCGAAAAATAATAAATCGGAAGATTTTCTAAAACCGATTTAATAAGAATGAGTCGACCACCCATAGATAAAGTCTTGGCTTTCCACGAACTAAGCCGAGACTTCACTATATCCACAATAGGCGTCCAATTATTAACGCGGTTCATATTCGCTCCCACTCTAATCCCCAAATACTCAAACGGAAACACACCCCTTTTACATCCCAAGACCTCTAACATATTATCAACTTCAAAGTCTTCCGTACCAACCCCAAACAAGTTAGACTTGTTAAGATTGATACGAAGACCCGAGCATAAATAAAATACCCTAAGAATTCGAGCCGTTTTCTTTAAGTTCTCAAGGGACCACTCTCCAACAATCAACGCATCATCGGCATAAAAAAGGTGAGAGAAACTAACCTCATTACCCGAGAAATTCACCCCAGTAAATTCACCCGCCTCCTTCGCTTTATTTAACATCCAAGAAAGAGTCTCCATAACAATAACAAAAAGGAACGGGGATAACGGATCACCCTGGCGAAGGCCTTTTTCACAGTTAAAGTCAAAAGTAGGTGAACCATTGACCAGAACTGAGGCCCGAGCTGAAGTAAGAATGCCTTTAATCCACAAACACCATTTAGATGGAAAACCCATTTGTTCTAACACAGAAATCAAGAAGTTCCAATTAACGTTGTCGTAAGCCTTCTCGAAATCTATTTTTAATAAAAACACCTTTCGTTTACGCTTTTTAAACCACTCTAAAACTTCATTTACCATTAAGGGACCATCCAAAATAAATCGGTCTTTTAAAAACGCCGTTTGAGTTTCCGAAATAACATCACCCATCACCTTCTTAATACGATTAGCAAGAATTTTGGAAATCACTTTACTAACCATACCAACAAGAGTAATAGGGCGATAATCTTTAAGATTAATAGGAGACTTAACCTTTGGGATCAGCGAAATGAAAGCCGAGTTGCACCCAGAAGAAATGGAACCTGTCGAGTGAAACTCCTCAAGAATCAACCTGAAATCAGCTTCCAACAACTCCCAAAAATATTTCACAAAGCCAAAATTAAACCCGTCCGAACCCGGAGCTATAGTAGAACCACATTCAAAGACCGCGTTCTTGATCTCTTCTACAGAAAAAGCCTGAACCAGAGAGTCACAATCCGCATCTTTAACTTTATTAATATCCTCGCACACCAGAGCCGGCCGAATAGAAAGTTCTTCACGAAAATGATTCCTAAAAAACTTCAACACCTCTCTCTTCACCAGAGCCGGTTTCGAAACCCATTCACCATCTATAGCCAAACCTGGGATAGAATTCCTCGCCTTTCTCCCGTTAACAACGCCATGGAAAAAAGCCGAGTTTTCGTCACCCAACGAAGCCCACTTAATCCGAGATTTTTGTTGAATATCTCGAGCTCTCCTGAACTCGATTTCTTCAATATTTTTCCTACATTCCGACCAGATCCACATCTCAGATTCGTCCAACTCCCTAGACTCCATGATTAGCTCATACTCCTCTTTTTCGGTCTTGAGAATAAGTAGATCCTCATCCTCTTTTTTCTGAAACTTGTAACTCCAATCTTTCAATTTAAAACGAAGCCGTTTAAGCTTGGATAAGAGCCTAGAATCAGCCGGACCTGGAACCCCTTCTACACCTAACACCGATTTAATCAAGTCAACACATTCCGGGACATCAAACCAAGAGTCGAACCATCGAAATGGTTTATGACCAAAGTTATTATCAACCAAGGACATAACTAAAGGAGAATGATCAGACATCTCCTTGGGTAACGCTCGGACACAAGCATTGGGCCATTTATTAAACACTTCCGAGCACACGAACATCCTGTCAATTCTACTCATTTTGCACACTCCCCTTCTGGTGACCAAACATGTATACATCAAACCTTTAAGGTTGTACTCCCGAAGACACGTATCTTCAATAAACTCATTAAAGTCCCTAGCACATATAGTATCAAAAACCGAGTTTTTTCTTTCTTCTTCATATCTAACCGCATTAAAATCACCCATAACTATCCACCAACCTTGACCCACAAGAATAATCTCTTTCAATCTACCCCATAACTCCCTTTTATCCCCATTACCTTGCGGAGCATACACGTTAATCAAGTTAACTCGATTCGCTCCACCATTCAACTCACCCGACACACATAAAAAAATCACATCTTTTATAACACTGTCTTTCTTGAAAACTTTAGGATCCCACAAACTGACAACACCTCCAGAGTGACCATTCGAATGAACAACTTCGAATTCGAACCCTAAACCACCCCAAAAACCAGAGAGCAAACTCTCCTGAACATCCCCACTCATCGTTTCCTGCATCCCAATAAACGACACCCCAAACTCGTTCCTTAGTCTTTTAATCCAGCCCCCTTTACCCGTAGTACCAATCCCACGAATTTTAATCGATAAAATATTCATGATTTACCAATTTGTAACCCTTCTTTTGTAATAGATTTGCTGATTAAACCATCATACCTATCAAGACAGACACCCAATTTGGCTCCCAACTCTTTCGTAGCTTCGACCTCTTCTTTATGTTCATATGGAATAAACAAATTATCATTATGTTGAACTTCAAATTCTGGTTCGACATCTTCAATTCCTTCAACAGTTTCAGCTGGAACATCGTTCATCTCCCCACTAATACTGTGACTTTGAGACCCCAGGTTAGGAACTCTCATAGAAGGAACCGAATTCAGGTCTATTTCATCCGAATTAACAGCACCAGAATTAACTGAAGTAGAGTCTCCAGTATGATCAGACTCATCAACCAGGCCCAAAAGTTTGTTGAGCCCAAATAAATCCTTTTTAGACACCTTGGGCTTCTTTCCTTTCTTAAGTTTTTCCAGGCTAGAAGAAAAGGACCTACTGGACCGGCCCAATCCTTTAAGCTTTTTGAATTTTTTTTCTTTTAATCGCCCTTATAGAACCCGTCTTATTGTTTGTCTCCAAGAGTTGATCAAACGGAAAATTGGCTGCAGGGGTGAAATTATCTCCATCTTGTACCCGATTCTCAATCATAGGAGAAGGTTGGTCTTCATTCATAGCAACATAATCCTCACCATTCAATGTACCGTTAACTCCTTCGTTAGACTCTTTCTCAACCAGTTGGCTACCCATGTCCTTCCCATCGTTTTCTTTTCCAGAATCATTTTCATCACTCTTCGACTGTTGACTAAGTTCATCAATTAACTCAGGCACCCAATCTCCCAATTCTTCCATAACCCAAACCCGAAATTTCCTACCTTTCCAATGCAACAATACTTCCTCGGAAATTCTCTTCCCTTCTCCGGTCAAAATACCAACGTATTCAAAAGACAAATCATTATCTGATTCAGACCTATTTGCTTTATGCAATACTTTCCCAAAGAGACCAGCCACCGAATCAATAAGATCATTCGATAACAAATTAAGAGGAATACCTTGTACTTTGATCCATGCGAGTCTTTCAAAACCCACTACTTGACCCTGCCAGGAATCAACCCTTGAAAAGCAATCTGTTAACAACCGGGCCTCATCTCTTACAGCCGTAGCAATTTCTTCTTCTTCAAAAGTCACGAGCACATCCAGACCTCCCACATATTGGATCTTACTATACGACGGACATAAGTCGTGCATGACCTTTTTAACCTTCTTAAGGGCGACTAAATCAACCATACGCGTGATAATTGCTCTCCCATGCACGCTAGAGAAAGCCATAATATGATCCGGAACCCTGATCGATTTGATAGAATTCTCCGCCGTACGGCCCAGAAGCTTATCTCTAAACGACAAATCACCCTCATTCCAAACCGAGTTCTTTGCTTCTCCATAATCACGTACCACATTAACAGTTGGCCCCTGGACATTGGATTTGTTTTGAACATTAACATTATCATTCCTAATATGCATATTCCATTTTTTGCATATTAACATTATTTGGACATTGCATATTAACATTATCATTCCTAATATGCATATTCCATTTTTTGGACATTGCATATTAACATTATTTTGTTAATATGTATATTCCATTTTTTGTTAATGTCATTTTATTTCAAAGTTTATAGTTAGTCTAAGTGATACTTTATTGGACCAAACCTTTACAACTCTTAAGCACCTTTAGCCCCTTTAGATAGAACCTTAAACAAACTTAACCAAGAAATTAGAAAATAAAAGATAAATGTTTACCAATAATTGATAATTTTAACATCCCCTAAATTTAATTGGTAATCATATTTAAAAGACCAAGTTCTTTACAAAAGAGCTCAAGTTGGCTTATGTTAAACAGTTCTCCCCAATCAGAATACAATACAGATAAAAAAATGACAACACCCCCCCCCCCCCCCCCACCCCCACATTATATGGTTGGGTTCTTTGTTCATTTGTTATATTAAAAATGAACTTTATGTTCACCTCTGAAATAATAATACTATAAAACATGAGGTTATATATCAACAAAAAGAACCAAAACATAAACATTTTTTGATAAGACAGAATCAAAGAAGTCACATGACTTTTTAAAGATGTTAAAGGGAAAGTCACATGACTTTTAGCACTTGAGAACTTACGAATTGTGTAAGGCAACAATGTTTTCATCTTCAATTTATAAAATTTATTTGTTCAAAAGTTTACTAAAAAGGTTGTTTTTATTACCATTTTCGAAAAAAAAAAACAATACGTTTGTAAGTTTCCTAAAGTTGTCTAGATTATATAGTACACAAATTAAGGAATAAACTAAAATAGATATTGATTATAATACTTTCCAATTTACAAATATAAAACTAAAACTTGACATATATCAGTGCTTTTTTTCCATTTGGTAAGTTTCCTTTTGTCTAATCTATTTCTTAAACCCTAAATTTCGTAATTGACTATAGGAAGCCAATGGGAGCCCACGGCAGACATGTAAGTTTTTCTATCCATGGTAATATTTTTAATGGTTAATGATTCATGTCTCATAATCTTGATCCAACATTCTTGAATACAAGAAGTTTTTATTGTTATCTTGATTTGATCTGAATTCATTATTTGGTGCCAAACATTTGATAATTCATGTTTAATCTTAATTTATCTTTCTACTATAATAGCTCTTTCTACAAGTTTGAATAGGTTTATACTCTTTGCATTACTAAATTCTTCAATTATAGCTATACAATCACAAATATTTTTTTAACAATTTTAGATGGAAGTTTAAAGTATATAAGGTAATTTGATTAGTAATATGATTAAAACTTAGGATCAAAACATTCAAGAAATATGCATATCCTTAATCCTTGACATAATCAATGATAACAAAATCAAATATTTTAAACATATATGTATTTTTAATTTTATTTCGTCTATATCCGTAAATTATGTAATATGTTACTTTGTTAGTATCTGTTTTGTTTATAGACTTATGATTAATATAATTAAAATTTTGTTAAATTGGATTTTAATAATCCCACCTATAAGTGGTTGGCCAATAATACCCACGTTTAAAATTTGCTACTAGCAGTCCCATCTTTTAAAATTATTGTTCACAATGGTCTTTCATCACCAATTTCAGACCGATAAGAACAACAATTTTAAAAGTTCGGAGTGTCGGTAGCAATTTTTTAAAAGTGAGATTATTATTGGCCAATCACATCTAAGTGGGATTATTAAAATACAATTTCCCTAAAAAATTTAGCCCATGAAGTTCACACGTGATAACCTAGTAATACATAAGTCATATAAGTTTAAAAGATTTAATACGACCAAAGTCACTTGACTTTTATGACTTTAGAACCATGTTTCTCAAACAAGGCATGTGTGGAATTTAAAGACTATTTTAATTTTATCAAATAAATTTTACGACTTTACAAGAAATATATAAAAATAAGAACTTGTAAAGAACATAAAGCCTAGTTTAGATCAAACACAAACTTTATGACCACACAACAAAGACTAAATGATTTCTTTTAAGATTTTACAAGACAAAGTCACATGAGCTTTTAGAAAATTTTAAGATTTTACAAGACAGAGTCACATGAGCTTTTAGAAAAGTTAATTAGGAAACTGGATTTTAATAATCCAAACTTTGCCCCGGTTCGGTACCAAAAGTGTTCCTTTGTTGTTGCAATGGAGCAGATTGTTGATATTGGGACAATGCAAATACAAGAAGTTGTAGAAAGATTGAAGGCTTTTGAGAAATGTACCAAGAAGCAAATCAAGGAGGAAGACTGACACGACAAACTTCTATTCACTAAAAAAAAGAAGGAATAAAGAAAGTCAAGTGGCATAAACGTGTATGTTGTAGTCATGAGAATTCAAATCAAGAAAAAAGAACGTGATCAAGGAATAAATTTAAAGTCATAGAAGAATAAAAATGGGAGTAAATTACAAGTTTTGTCCTTTATGTTTACATCAAATTGCAGGCGCTGTCCTTTAGCGCAAAAATTGACAGGCGGTGTCCTTTATGTTGCCAAATCTTGCAAGTTTTGTCCTTTAGCCCAAACTCAGTTAGATTTTTTGGTTAAACCTAGTCATGTGCAAGGCACATGAGGGTACTATTGTAATTTCACCATTCAAGGGGCTATTGTGTAAGTAATGTATAGATTGGGACCATTTTATAAAAATAGAAAATATATTAAATTAAAAACCACTCTCTCTCTTCCTCCCTCACTCTCTCTCGCTCTCTTCTCTCTCCATCTGTGGAGGAGATATAGTACTCCGGTGGAAGGGCAGGGTTACTCCGGTGGAGATGCAGTACTCAGCAGCGGGACTCCAGTGGAAGAGCAGGGGTAGTGGTGTCACAGGGGTGGTGGTGTACGATGGCTTGCGGCATAGAGGAACTCTCAATCTCCAACAATCCGATCACCACTGTACTTCTTCTCCGATGCCGTTACCTGCAACAACACCGACGAACCACCTCCAAAACCACCATTGTCATCATTTACCTTTAACATCAATCCCTCCGCATATATTAACCTGCAACAACATTTCAATCACTGTACACCGCCGTTGAAACCATCACCGTTGTGCATCATCATCACACCACCGTTGAAACCAACCACCGTTGAAACCATCATTACACCGTTGTACATCATCATCACACCACCGTACACTCCGTCATCGACCACCTCCATCATACGGCAACCACTATCTCCGATCAAACTCCGACTACATCCACCTTCGAACCTCCGCCGTCTTCTCCGTTCACCTGCAACATCAGTTCTTCATCATCTCCGGCAGACACCATCTTCAATCTTCATCTCCGTCATCATCGTCACATACACCAGTCACCTTCAACCCTTCTTCACCTCTGGTCATCATCATCATTGTTGACCACCGAGCACCATCATTCACTATCATCGTCATTACTACCTCTGGTCTTGATCTCCATTAACAACAGTCGTTCACAACCGTCATTAAGCCCCTGGATAATGAAGAGAGAGAGAGAGTTTAATTTAGAGAGAGAGAATGTGCAGGATTCAGTTTAGTTTATAGAGAGAGAATGTGCAGAGTTTCATATATGCTTTTAAATTTGACACAATATTCCTTCTAATATAAATTGTTTTACACAATAGCCCCTGGATAATGAAATGACAAAAATATCCACATGTGCAAGGCACATGATCAAATTTAACCAAAAAATCTAACTGGGTTTGAGCTAAAGGACAAAACTTGCAAGATTTGGCAACATAAAGGACACCGCCTGTCAATTTTTGCGCTAAAGGACAGCGCCTGCAATTTGATGTAAACATAAAGGACAAAACTTGTAATTTACTCTAAAAATGGAAATCGAGTCCACCAGAACAAGAATCACATAAAGTGTTTAAAGTGTAATCAGCTTGGAAATTTTGGACATAATTAAATAAGTATAAATATAAGATTAATATAATTATTAATTAGGGTGTTGTGAGAGGATCACAATCAACCAAACCGTGTCCAAAATAAAGCCAAGATGAATGATATATCGAACCTTTAAGTTGTGTAGTTAAAACTTTAACGAGATGAGCTTGTCCACATTGGTTGAGAGATAAATATCGTGTTGATTTATAGTATAAATCTCAACCGAATGTATTCCTATGTATCGCGCCACAACCAGTGGAAGCAGGAGGGTGCAAAGCACCCGACCCGCTGTCACGCCCGAAATCGCATGTTCAAAAACCACACAACACCCTGGAAGACATAAGGGTTCACCTAGCTGGCTAGAAATCTGTTTTAAGGGACCCATAATGAAAAGAAATCCTTGGCCAATATTGGTTTTTCTTTTTCTCTTATTTTGTTTATTTCCATTTGTTATATGTCTATAATTCTATTTTCCTTTCTGTATTGTAATTTGTTTTTAATTGATTTAATGAAATTGTTATTTTATTTTATGAACGGTTGTCCAACTAGCTTAAAACAGTTTTTATAAAACACGGTTCATAGTTGTGTTTTAAAAACTTTATTTGAGTTTCTATACATGTTACACATTTATTTGGGTTTTTTAAACGAAATTAAATCTTACAAGCTTTTGGCTAACTTTGTATAAAGGATTATTACTTGTATTCTGGTTTTTAGTAAATCAACACTTCTGACTAGTTCTATCATGTTTCATAAGTGGCTACACATGTTGCTGCTTCAACCACCACCGTGGGACATAGATCCTCCACCAAGGGGCTATTTCAATTAGTACTACTTTAGGACCACTAGTTGGTACCCAAGTGGCCTATGATGTTAATCATGTTGAGAAGCCAGAAAAGTTTTATGGTTTGAATTTCAAAAGGTGGCAAATAAAGATGATGTTTTACTTGACCACCTTAAACCTTGAAAGGTTCTTGAGCGAGCCCCCCCCCCCCCCTCAAATTGTTGAAGAGGTATCCGACGCTCAATGTGTGAGTGTTGTTAAGGCGTGGAAACACTCCGGGTGTTTGTGCTGCAACTATCTGTTGAACCGTCTTGCATATACCTTGTATAACGTGTATTTTAAGGAACCAACTGCCAAAGAATTATGGGAGTCGTGGAATGCAAGTACACAACTGAAGATGCCGATAGAATGAAATATGTTATGGCTACGTTTTTTAACTATAAAATGGTTGATTGCAAAACTTTAATGAGTCAAGTTTTGAAGCTACAAATTACCTTCTAGTTGGGTGAAATTCAAGAACTGCCTTAAGCATAAGTAAAAGGAGATGGTTATTGAGGACCTTGTGGTCCGCCTCAGAATTGATGATGAAGATAACAGGTTGGCACATCAGGGAAGCCAAGTTGAAGCTCCAGCAAAGCCAACATGGTCAGTCTACAAAGCGGTACAAAAGCCATAAGTTTAGTGGCAAAGCGAAAAATAAGGGTGGTGACCTTAGGCCAAAGAACAGTGGTGTGAAGAAGAAAGTTGGTCCCTTCAAAGGGAAATAGAAACGCTACAACTCTTGTGAATATGGTGCTGACCAGTGCAAGGCGCCTAAACGTGAGAAGGCACTTATGATTGATGATGGCAGGCCCTTGGTGGCCATAATATCATACCTTCCTTATTGCTATGATCGAGAAGGTTAATTGTTGACAGTTGGGCTACATGCCATGTTTACCCAGATTAAACACTTTTTAATACGTTTAAAGAGGTTGTGGATGATGAGAAGTTATACACGGGGAATGTTGTTATAGCTGATATTAAGGGGGAAGGTGATGCGATCTTGAACTGCTTTATGTTCCTGACTTGCGCAAGAGTATTGTATCGGGTTGGTTGCTTAACAAGATTGGTTTTAGTTTAGTTTTTGAGAGTGATAAGTTTGTTTTAAATAATTTTGGTATGTCACACCCTAACCGATGGCAGAAACATCGGAGTGAGACGAAAACGAGATTGTAAGAGACTTCATAACACTATTTTGCGACAATAATTAATAAGATCGAATTTCATTTCATTTCTAAACATTCGAGTAAAACATCCGAAACAAAATTAAACAACAAGATCAAAAAAACAAATACAACAACATTACAACATAAATTCTAAAATCAAGTGGGTTTCTAGTTTATCCTACTAGATTACGTTTGTCCTCATTGTCATCAAACTCCTGCAACACGTTTCAAAGTATAGTTCAATACAAAAAGTATTGGCGAGTATACAAGTTTAATTAATAGATAAGTATAAAAAGTTTAAACAATTCCACATGCATTGTCGTTAACATAAACTAACATAATATACTAGCATGCAACTATACAAGCCAGATCAAAGATTCCCGCTAGCATAATCTATTCATAGCAATGAATATACCATTTTGTTTAACTTAACATGACCTTAAGAATACGGGCGGTGCATTACTCCTATAGCGCTATACATGTTAAGGGAGGCTTGCACTAAGTTAATGACAAGTATAAAGCATAAGAATAGTCTAGCATGTATGTGTTCACGTATAACGTATAAGCATGTATGTAGGAATGTTTGTTTGTGATTGCATAAAGTATGTATATGTGTGAGTTTAATAGCATGAACGTGTTGCACCCAAAAGTGTAAAAAGTGAAATGGGTGTCGAGTATACTCACGGTTTTGCAAAGCTTTCCCTTTTTAATCCGCGAGTTGATGATTGCAAGGGTTGGAACACCGAGGTTACCCTACATTAGGTAAACGAAGGTGTGAATTATTTGGATTTTGAAGAAGGATTCAGATTGGAATTAAAGTACGGAAACTATGTATATATGAAAATACATCTTGTCTAAGTACTCGTTTTGACACTGAGTTTATGTGATTTCATGGGTCCTAACTTGCCCATCAGAATCAAAACGAGGATTTTAGAATGGAGATGAAATAACCTAAGTTCACAACACTGTTCGTGAGGACAGAAGGCTCCTTCGTGCGAACAAAAGGTCCTTACGTGCGAAGGGGACAAGTTCGTGTGAACAAAAGGTCCTTTCGTGCGAAGGGGACCAGTTCGTGCGAACAGAAGGTCCTCTTTGTGCGAATGGGCCAGTCTGTGCGAACAGGAGGTCCTTTCGAACATTTAACCATTAATCGGTTATCGTCATGAATTCGGTTAAACGTGTTTTATATATTTTATATAATATAGTATAATCAGTCCAGTATGGTTAGGAATTTCATTGAAGTCAAGCATGGAGGTATGAACACCTCATTGTATGATTCACCGAAGCTCGAAGTTTATCAACATAGTCAATAAACCCGGTTAGTCATGAATAAGTATAACAGAACTAACTAACAAATAATCCAAGAGGTCAAATAAGGACAACCCGGGTGTGCCATTCCCAACATGGCAAGTGTTGTAGGTGAGGCAGGGTTAACTTACTTTATTTCTTGGAACCTTCTTGGGTGTTCTTTCACAAGTTCATAAGTGAGGTAATGGAACTAGTTTGGAAAGCCAAGGCTCCTACGGTTCACACTTCTGTCAAAACACAGACTCGTCCATATGGAAGATGGTGAATCTGAGATGACTTCAACACTTTGAACATGTATGAACTTAAATCAAAAGTTTCAAAAAAGAAAGTATTTCGTGCGAAGGGAGGGTCTTTCGTGCGAAAGATTCACCATTTGTACAAATGGGAGTCAGTCCGCACGAAGGGGGTTCCATTTCGTGCGAGTAAGTCCTGATTCTTGGTGAAAATTATCCTTAACACAATCCCACAACTATGAACTGAGTTGTGAGCTTGGTTGGTACAAGATTCTACCAAGTTTCGAATTAAAAACGTTATGTCCAAGACTTTAATAAAACAGAATTGTAACATGAATGAAATCAGAATTCTAAATCTTCGTTTGGACCTCCATTGTGGTGAGGTTTCACTTTAGCTGCCAAGGCAAGCTTATGAAATCCATCCAAGAGGTTTGCCAAACAAGAAAATTGGAAAAAAAAAGTAGAAGAAGATAGAAGAAATATGTAAGGAAGTGGGCTAAAACTCACTTAAAAACTGTTGCGATTTACTGTCCGAAGTGTGAAAGTGCAGGGAGCTTGAGAGAGTTTGAAGTGGCTAGAAAGTGGAGAGGAGTGGAAGTGGTCTTGTATTTTTAGGGCGGATGGGAGTCTGGTGCGGATGGATGGTTCGTGCGAGTGAAGCTAATTCGTACGAATGGGTTATGCAGTTCGCATGAATGGTTGTTTATTCGTGCGAGAGGGAGTTCATTCGTAAGAAGGGTAAATCCGTGCGTAGGGTTTTCATTCGCATGAGGGGGTTTTGTTAGGCTAGTTTCGCGTATTTTAGCCGGTTTTAAGTATTTCAAGCATAAAAGTGTAGTGTATAAGTATAAAGTGCATATAACTGATGTTTTAAGTATTCCAAGTATATGCTTTCGCGTATGAGCATGTATTCAAGTTTGCATATATAACACAAGTATGTAATATGTTTAAGTATAAAATAATAGCATTTCATGATGATCAAAGCCTCGGATTACAAATGTTGGAAAAGAAATACGAATACGATACAAGGACAAGTTTCCAAAAATAGAAATACGATTACACTTTCTAAATAAGGAAAGAACAAAATGCAAAGCGTTACGGTTTCCCCTACTATAGGAAGTTTCGTCCCGAAATTTATTCAAGAGGCAAACTTAACGAAGAGATGCGGATGCTTGGTCTTCATTTCACTCTCGAGTTCCCAAGTGAATTCGGTGCCACATTTTCCTTCCCACCAAACCTTGACTATGGGAATTCGACTGCGCCTTAGTTGCTTGGTTCTTTGGTCCCTGATTTCAATCGAATTTTCTCCACAAAGTGTAATGACTCGTTGATTTGGAGATCGTCAAATGGAACTTGAAGTCCTTATTCAGCTAGACACATCTTCAGGTTTGACACATGAAATGTCGGATGAACATTGTTGACTTCTTGAGGTAGATCCAGTCAATACGCTACCTTGCCAATCCTTTCAAGAATCTGGAAAGGACCTACGAAGTGAGGGGCGAGTTTTCCTTTCTTACCAAATCGAACTACTCCATTCCAAGGGGATACCTTGAGAAGTACGTGGTCACCAACATTGAATTCCAAAGGATTGCTTCTCCTGTCGGCATAACTCTTTTGTCGGCTTCTAGCTTTGAGTAGATTATCACGTATCTGCTAGATCATGTCTGTCATCTCTTGTATGAGCTTGGGACCGGTGATTTGAGCTTCTCCGATCTCATGCCAACAAATAGGTGATCAGCACTTACGACCCTACAACGCTTCAAATGGTGCCATTTGAATACTAGCACGATAATTGTTGTTGTATAAGAATTCTATCAAAGGCAAGTGCATATCCTAGTTGCCACCAAAATCGATTACGTAAGAACGAAGCATATCCTCAAGAATTTGGATAGTGCGCTTGGTTTGACGTCAGACTGAGGATGGAAAGTGGTACTAAGGTTAAGATGGGTACCAAGAGCATTTTGGAAAGTTTGCTAAATACGCGAGGTGAAACGACCATCACGAATGGGGAGGAAGTGAGCGGATTTGGTCAATCGATCGATGATTATCCAAAATGCTATCATATCCCGATTAAGTTCGAGGGAGTTTGGTGATGAAATCCATACCTATACTCTCCCATGTCCAAACTGGAATTTTTGGTTGTTCGAGAAAACCAGAGGGGCATTGATGTTCGGCTTTCACCTTTGAACACGTAGGACACTTCGAGATGAAGGTGGCGATATCCTTCTTCATACCAGGCCACTAGTAAGATGTACGAAGGTCTTGATACATCTTGTCGGCACCAAGATGAATAGAGTATCGAGACTTGCGTGTCTCCTTCATTAGAAGATCTCGAAGTTCATCACGGTTTGGTACCCAAACGCAATCGAGGTAGTAAAGGATACCTTCAGATTTGGACATGAGTTGGCTTTCAGCACCACACTTCATCTCGTTGTACATGTTATCTTTGTTAACGGATGAGTATTATGCCTCGCGAATGCGGTTTCAAAGGTCGTTTAGAATTTGGAAACAACGAACACTCTTGACATGAGTTTTGCGACTAAGAGCGTCAGCCACGACATTTGCTTTACCAGGATGGTAGCGAATCTCGCAGTCGTAGTTGTTGAGCAACTCTACCCATCAGCGTTAGCGCATGTTGAGCTCTTTTGGTTAAAGCTCTTCTGATCGGTGAAGACCACACACTTAGTACCATAAAGGTAGCGTCGCCATATCTTTAATGCAAAAACAATTGCACCAAGTTCAAGGTCGTGGGTGGTGTAGTTCTTCTCGTGTATCTTGAGTTTTCTCGATGCGTAAGCGATAACCTTGTGTCGTTGCATGACGAAATCGTCATTTCTGTAAGGAAGAGTGAGAATATGAGCATTGCAAAGCATGTCCTTGAGTGTTTGAAAAGACTCCTCTTGTTTGGAACCCCAAACAAAAGGTTTATCTTTTTGAGTCAAGGAAGTGAGAGGAACGACGATTTTTGAAAAGTTGGAGATGAATCGACGGTAGTAACCCGCCAATCCAAGGAATGAATGAATTTCGGACAGAGACTTCGATGCAATCCAATTCTTGACAGCTTCGATATTCACAGGATCGACATGAATACCTTTCTAATTTACGACATGACCAAGAAACTAAACCTCCTTTAGCCAAAATTCACACTTAGAGAATTTGGCGTAAAGTTGTTCGGTTCGCAAGAGTTTGAGGATTAGACGCAAGTGTCGCTCATGCTCATCTTGGGTCTTGGAATAGATAAGGACATCATCTATGAAGATGATCAAGAAACGGTCCAAGTAAAATTTGCACACTCGGTTCATCAAATCCCTAAAGATCGCGGGTGCGTTGGTCAAACCGTTAGGCATGACCACGAACTCGTAGTGACGGTATCTAGTACGAAACGCGGTTTTAGGAATATCTTCTTCGAGGACTTGAAGTTGATGCTAACCAGAACGAAGATCGATTTTAGAGAAACACGTCGCGCCTTGAAGTTGATCGAAGAGGTCGTCGATGCAAGGAAGAGGATAGCGGTTCTTGACGGTGAGCTTGTTGAGTTCTCGATAGTCAATGCACATGCGGAACGATCCGTCTTTCATCTTCACAAGGAGCACCAGAGCGCCCCAAGGAGAAGTACTAGGGCATATAAAGCCTTTATCAAGTAATTCTTGAAGTTGGCTCGATAGCTGTTGCATTTCCGAGGGTGCGAGGCGGTAAGGAGATTTTGTAACAGGCGTAGTGCCAGCAACGAGGTCAATACAAAAATCAACTGAACGAGGAGGAGGAGGACCAGGTAGGTCTTTTGGAAAGACGTCAGGAAAGACGTCGGGAAATTCGCAAACAAAAGGAACGTCTCTCAAGCTTTTTCCTTCGCCCTTCTTTTCCACAATATGGGCAAGAAAAGCGAAGTACTCATTGCGCAAGTACTTGTTTGCTTGAGTATACAACATAAGTTTGAGACCTTTTGAAGGTTTATCGCCATGGACGTTTAACGTGACACCAGAAGGAAGATGGAGACGAATAAACTTTTCGGAGCAAACAACTTCAGCACGAACTCGTTGAAGCCAATACATGCCTACTATGATGTCAAACAACCCAATTTCATGGTATGAGATCAATCGAAAACTTATGATCGTTAAGATTGAGAGAACAATTAAGGAGGACAGATCGACAGTTACAGATTTACCTTTAGCGACTTCGACCGTGAAAGATTTTAGCAGATTAGAGCTTCTACACTTAAGCAATTGCTCAAATTCAACGGATACAAAACTTTTATCTGTGCCAATATTAAATAAGCAAGAAGTATAAATATCGTTTACAAGAAATGTACAGTTGATGATGTAGTTGTTGTTCTGAGCCTGTGCGGAAGTGATCACGAAGGCGCGTCTGCAAGGAGCTTGTTGTTGGCTGTTGCATTGCGGACACACATTGCTGAGATGGTTAGGGTCGCCACACTTGAAGCAGGTGCGACCGTTGTTCGCTTGGGGGGTTTTGGTTTTGGGCAGGGGTTTGGGTTTGGTTGCCTTATGGCTTTTGGCCACTTCTGCATTAGGTGCTAAAATGCCCGAACCAATTGCACGTGGTGCAAAGGCGGCATGGTGTGTGGGTTTGGTGATGGTACGAGTAAGTGTTACACTTGGGATGAGTCCCAGTGTAAGCTCGTTTCGCCAATTCAGGGTTTTGGGTGAGGGCGAGTTGTTGTTGAGGTGGGTTTTGCGGAGTAACAACCGCAAAATTTCGGTTTAAAGCCTTCCGCTTATTACCGTTGGTGTTGGGTTTGGATGAAGGCTTGGATGAAGTGGGTTCGACAGTTGGTTCGGTGTGGCTTGGTGAACGCTCTTGGTAGAACCCTTGACGTCGAAGGTTCCATCCAAGATTCGGTTGTGGTTGAACTTGGCGACTAGGCGAAAGGTATCTTCGAGGGTCTTGGGTTGAGCAGACTCGACAAAGTTGGAAACGGAGGAGGTAGGGCTCGAATGTACTTGGCAATAGTCTTGTTGGTAGTATCGACTTGGCCAGGACACAAGGCGCTAAGTTGTTTAAACCTAGCGGTAAGACCGGTATTGTCGCTCCCTACTTGCTTGAGGTTACAAAACACGTTGTCGAGTTGTTGGAGCTCGTGGGGAGGAAAAAACTCGTCCTTCATGAGCTTCTTCAGCTCGTTCCAAGTTAACACATAATCAACGTCGTCGCCACGTGCATTACGTTCAGCGGTCCACCAATCGAGTGCCCTCGATCGGAATACACCGGTGACGTTCGGGACACCCACTTTAACGAAACGTGACTTCAATGGCATCGAACCATTGATGCATTTTCGTTGCACCCTCTTCGCCCGTGAATGGCATCGTGTTGCAAGAGTTGAACTGTTTGAAGGTAAAGGTGGACTTAGGTGGGCGAGCTTTGGAGTCGACCGAGGTATGAGGGGAATCAGGATTAGGGGTTTGGATCTTGCTGACGATGTCGGGGATCACCTTGGCCATTTGCTTGGCCATAAACTTCATCATGTCGTTTTTGGACATCGAGTCGGAGTTGGGCTTGACGCTTGACTTGGAGCCTCTTCTTGAGTTCGAGCGACAGATGGAAGACATCTAAAAGTTCGAAATAGAGGAAAAAGGATAATACTTGATCATAATATGTTTTAGAAAACCAAGTTTGTTTGCATGAATGAGCATAGAAGTATTTCACATAGCACATAAGTTTTCACATAGTTTACACAAGTATAGCATGTATTCACAAAGTATAATCACGTATCAGACAAAAGAAGTATAAATTTAGTTTGTTCTCGTTAATTAATTATTGTTTGAGATTGCGGGAAATGTGTGAATTGTGCTTCGGTTTTGAAACGAACGAAACTAAGACTATTCCAAAGTGATCGAAAGTTCTTTCGAGTTAGGAAAGCATGCTTTGGCTTAATAGGTAGAATACTCTCACCGAGGAGCGGTTAATGGTATTCCCCCTTCCAATTACTACATGTCCCTAATCGATCGAAAATTTGAGACTTTGGCGGGATTGGAAATCGAGGAGTGGGAGTAGTTGTCAAGATGCGGGTTTCACCCCTAACTTGGCAACATCGTACCCTAAGTGTGGTTAGTACTCACAGAACGTGTCAAGAAAATAAATTCTGACTCGTTGGTAAGGGTCCACTAGAGTGAGAATGGGAAATTTTCCATCAAGATGTAGATTTCACTCCTAACTTGATGGCGTAATTTCGTGAAAAATTGAATACGCGGATTGAGGGACTTCACCAAAAGTTGTGGGTTTTCACGCTTATTTTTTGGTGAAAATCGCCTCGTTTGTATAAAACGAGTGTCTTCACATCTTCATGTGTATATTGTGTAACGTCTTAGGAAAGACATATGTATAATTTAAGACAAAAGAATAGATGAGAAGCAAAATAGGAAGAATTTAAAAAATTTAAGCATGAAATCAAGAATGGTCAAGTTTGGCACTTAAACTATAGACTAGGTCAAATCATGGCAATTTTCCCTAATACCCTATAGCTGTGGCTTTGATACCAATCTGTCACACCCCAACCGATGGTTGAAACATCGGTGTAAGTGACTTCATAACACTATTTTGCGACAATAATTAATAAGATTGAATTTCATTTCATTGCTAAACATTCAAGTACAACATTCGAAACAAAATACAACAACAATACAACATAAATTCTAAAATCAAGTGGGTTTCTAGTTCATCCTACTAGATTCCGTTCGTCATCATCGTCATCAAACTCTTGCAACACATTTTCAAAGTATAGTTCAATACAAAAAGTTTTGGCGAGTATACAGGTTTAATTACTAGCATAAGTATCAAAAGTTTAAACAATTCCACATGCATACTAGTTAACACAAACTAACATAATATACTAGCATGCAACTATACAACTCAAACCAAAGATTCCCGCTAGCGTAATCTAAGCATAGCAATTAATAGACCATTTTGTTTAACTTAATATGACCTCAAAAATACGGGGGGTGTGTTACTCCTATAGCGCTATACTTGTTAAGGGAGGCATGTACAAAGTTAATGACAAGTATAAAGCATAAGAATAGCCTTGCATGTATGTGTTCACGTATAACATATAAGCATGTATGTAGGAATGTTTGTTTGTGATTGCATAAAGTATGTGTATGTGTGAATTTAATAGCATGAACATGTTGCACCTAAAAGTGTAAAAAGTGAAAAGGGTGTCGAGTATACTCACGGTTTTGAAAAGCTTTCCCTTTTTAATCCGCGAGTTGACGATTGCAAGGGTTGGAACACCGAGGTTACCCTACATTAGGTAAACGAATGTGTGTGAGTTATTTGGATTTTGAAGAAGGATTCGGATTGGAATTAAAGTACGGAAACTATGTATATACGAAAATACATCTTGTCTAAGTACTCATTTTGACACTGAGTTTATGTGATTTCATGGGTCCTAACTTGCCCATCAGAATCAAAACGAGAATTTTAGAGCGGAAATGAAATAACCTATGTTCACAACACTATTCGTGTGGATAGAAGGCTCCTTCGTGCGAACAAAAGGTCCTTTCATGCTAAGGGGACAAGTTCGTGTGAACAGAAGGTCCTTTCGTGCGAAGGGGACCAGGTCGTGTGAACAGAAGGTCCTCTTTGTGCGAATGGGCCAGTCTGTGTGAACAGGAGGTCCTTTCGAACATTTAACCATTAATCGGTTATGGTCATGAATTCGGTTAACCGTGTTTTATATATTTTATATAATATAGTATAATCATTCCAGTATGGTCAGGGATTTCGTTGAAGTCAAGCATGGAGGTATGAACACCTCATTGTATGATTCATCGAAGCTTAAAGTTTATCAACATAGTCAATAAACCCGGTTAGTCATGAATAAGTATAACAGAACTAACTAACGAATAATCCAAGAGGTCAATAAGGACAACCTGGGCGTGTCATTCCCAACATGGCATGTGTTGGAGGCGAGGCAGGGTTAACTTACATTGTTTCTAGGAAACTGCTTGGGTGTTCTTTCACAAGTTCATAAGTGAGGTAGTGGAACTAGTTTGGAGTGCTACGGCTCCCACGGTTCACACTTCTGTCAAAACACAGACTCATCCATATGGAAGATGGTGAATCTGAGATGGCTTAAACACTTTGAACAT
Organism: Helianthus tuberosus; assembly: GCA_030545235.1. NCBI lineage: Eukaryota > Viridiplantae > Streptophyta > Magnoliopsida > Asterales > Asteraceae > Helianthus > Helianthus tuberosus. The sequence continues at coordinate 52,719 of JARYGA010041497.1, forward strand.
GTACGAACTTAAATCAAAAGTTTCAAAAAAAGAAACTATTTCGTGCGAATGGAGGGTCTTTCGTGCAAAAGATTCACAATTTGTACAAATGGGAGTCAATCTGCATGAAGGGGGCTCCCTTTCGTGCGAGTGAGTCTTGATTCTTGGTGAAAATTATCCTTAACACAAACCCACAACTATGAACTGAGTTGTGAGCTTGGTTGCTACAAGATTCTACCAAGTTTCGAATTAAAAACGTTTTGTCCAAGACTTTAATAAAACAGAATTGTAACATGAATGAAGTAAGAATTCTAAATCTTCGTTTGGACCTCCATTGTGGTGAGGTTTCACTTTAGCTGCCAAGGCAAGCTTATGAAATCCATCCAAGAGGTTTGCCAAACAAGAAATTTGGAAACTAATAGAAGAAGTTAGAAAAATAAGTAAGAAATATGCAAGGAAGTGGGCTAAAACTCACTTAAAAACTGTTGTGATTTATTGTCCGTAGTGTGAAAGTGCAGGGAGCTTGAGAGAGTTTGAAGTGAGTGGAAAGTGGAGAGGAGTGGAAGTGGTCTCATATTTTTAGGGCAGATGGGAGTCTGGTGCGGATGGATGGTTCGTACGAGTGAAGCTAATACGCATGAATGGGTTATGCAATTCGCATGAATGGTTGTTTATTCGTGTGAGAGAGAGTTCATTCGCAAGAAGGGTAAATCCGTGCGGAGGGTTTTCATTTGCATGAGGGGGTTTGGTTAGGCTAGTATTTTAGCCGATTTTATATTTCAAGCATGATAGTGTAGTGTATAAGTATAAAGTGCATATAACTGATGTTTCAAGTATTCCAAGTACAGGCTTTCGCGTATGAGCATTTACTCAAGTTTGCACGTATAACACAAGTATGTAATATGTTTAGGTATAAAATAACTGAATTTCATTATGATAAAAGCCTCGGATTACAAATGTTGGAAAAGAAATACAAATACGATACACGTACAAGTTTCCAAAAATAGAAATACGATTACATTTCCTAAATAAGGAAAGTACAAAATGCAAAGCGTTACATTGTATGAATGTCGGGAAGGGTTATGCGCAAAATTATATATTTAAACTCAATGTAACCACTTAAAAAATGAATGAGAATGTCACTAGTTTGGCTTGCTTTGTTGAGTCTTCTAATGTTTGGCATGGTCGTCTTGGTCATGTTAATCTTACTTCAATACACTAACTTGTGTGATTTAAAGGTGATTCTCACTAGAGGTGGCAACAAGTACTTCACCACTTTCATTGGTGATAGTATAAAATATTGTTGTGTTTACTTACTTAAGAGTAAGGATGAAGCAATTGACAAGTTTTTCTTGTATAAAGCTAAAGTTGAGAATCAACTTAACAAGAAAATCAAACGTGTGAGAAGTGATTGATGTGGTGAATATGTTTCACCATCTGCAAATATATGCACACAAAGTAGCATAATATGTTAGTGTACCCCTCCTTATATACCACAAACAAATGGCATTGCAGAAGGAAAGAATGACATGTTAAAAGAAATGATGAATACCATCTTAACAAGTTATGGGGTAAGCTTGGACATGTCAGGGGGGGCATTCTCTCAGCTTATTATCTTTTAAATAAGACCCCTTTAAAAGAGATGTAACACCTCATGATTTGTTGTGGGTAAGGAAAGAATCTTATAAATTCTTCAAAGTGTAAGGGGTGCCTAGCTAGCCAACGTGATGGTTACACCTCCTAAGGCTCTTAGAATAGGGCCCGAAATTGTTTCTCGCATATTCGTTGGATAAGCTCATAATGTTAGTTCACATTGCTTTCTTGTATGTGGACAAGTAGTACATCATAGAGACAAGGCTGGGAAATGTAACTTATTTTGAAGATGGATATTAAATATTACAACAAACTCATTCGAGTTCATCAACAACAGTTGATAAGATTGTTCAAGAGGAAATTCAAGAACAGTCAAAGGATGAAGAGGTTGAGCCAAGAAGAAGCAAAAGGCAAATGATTGAGAAATCCTTTATGCCTGGCTTTCTTACATATATGGTTGAGAGTGAACCTCAAACCTACTAAGAAGCGGTCACCTCTTCAGATGGAGCTCAATGGTAAGAAGCCATCTAAGAGTGAAATTGATTCTATTTCATAGATTCATACTTGGGAGCTAGTAGATCTTCCATTGAGATGTAAACCACTTGGACATCTATCGATATTCAAAAGGAAGGTGAAAGTTGATAGCTCTGTTGATAAGTACAAGGCAAGGTTAGTCATCAAAGGTTTTAGAAAACAGCAAATTACTTTGACACAAACTCATATATGACACGAATAACCTCAATCCGATTGGTGCTTGTGATTGCAGCTCTGAGATATTTGGAAATACATCAAATGGATGTAAAGACTGCATTTCTAAATGAGGAATTAGAAGAAGAGATTTACATGGAGCAACTTAGGGGTTTCTCCACCACGACCAAAAGGGCAAGGTGTGTAAACTTGTTAAATCATTGTACAGCTTAAAGCAACCAAGTTATGCTTAACCGTGGTTTCAAAATTAATGAATGTGACAAGTGTGTATATGTGAAAACACATCTAGAGGTTCTGTCTATGCCTTTATGTTGATGATATACTTATCTTTGAGAGTGATGTTAAGATAAATAGATCTACTAAAGACATGTTGAAAGCAAGATTTGATATGAAATACATGTGTCTAGCCTTCTTAGAGTAAAGATCATTAGAGCCCAAACTGGTTTGGTGGTAAGTCAATCTCTTTATGTGGACAAGATCCTTGAGAAGTTCAATACGAAGGACACGAGCGAGGCTCAAATTCCAATTGATACTACCCTCCGTCAGACAAAAAATAGGGGTGAGGTTGTTGCCCAATTAGAGTATTCAAGGATCATTGGCAATCTTATGTATCTTATGACATGTACTCGGGTAGACTTAGCGTATGCTATGAGGAGGCTAAGTAGATATACTAGTAATACTAGCTCTGAGTAATGGAAGAGTATGTCAAGATTACTAAGGTATCTGAGGTAAACGAGGAATTATGGAGTGTAATTGTCACACCCCAACCGATGGCGGAAACATTGGGGTGCGAGCACTAAGCGTTCAGATTACTCTTGAGATTCCATAACACCACTGTTTCAATATAGATTATTTGATTTCATGCAAAATTGTCTAAAAGAACATCAACCACCAAAACATAGTCTTAAACCAACAAACATAATCATTATTTCAAAGTTTCTAGTTTTAGCTACGTGGAGTATCTAAGCTTCATCCTAGCTTGTTTCATGAATCCTAGCATCCTATTAGCCTGCAACATGTATTAAAATAGAGTCAGTACAAAACTGTACCTGCGAGTATACAAGTTTGAATAATAGGATAATAGATTAAAACAACTCATATCCATATGTAAATGATAAAATAGTTTCAGCCATGCTAGTGTTCGCAGTCCAACAAGTGATAGCCCAAGTATCCTGATGCTTTAGTGTTTTCCCGAGTCTCAAGGAAAACTAGAATCCTCCTAACAATACCCCCGAGAATAATGGGGAGGTGCATCTCCTATAGCGCTACTATTGTTAAGGCGGAACTACACACCCTGGATTAAATGTCCACATAGCACATAGAATACAAGAATCACAAGTTTCACATACACAAAGGATAGATTTTCGTTTCCAAAAAGTCTCAAGTATCATACTTTAATAGAATACATGCTACATCCCAAAGTTTAAAACAAAAAGGGATCGAGTATACTCACAGTGATTGCTTAACAGATTAACTGTTATTGGATCTAAGGGAGCTCTTTAGAGTTAGCCTGATTAGATTACAATGGATAAGAGTTGGGCAGAATAACGAGATTCAAACCAAGTGTTGGATCAGTCATCTTGATCAGATGGTTGTTCGATCGGATGGCTATCCGATTGGATTGCTATTTGATTGGGATAACCATAGTGTGTTTGGGACGTATTGCCATCTGATCGGATGGTCATCCATCCGGATGGCCATTCGATCGTATGGTCATTCGGTCCAAATGTCAAGATTCCAATTGCTGCTAAGTGTTTTGGTCACTTTGATCAGATGGTTGTTCGATCGAATGGCTATCCGATCGGATTGCCATTCGATCGAGGTTTCCAAAGCTTCAAGTTTCTGAAAAAGTTTATAAGTGTTGAAAGGTTTCAAGGCACACGTCACTTCGATCGGATGGCGATTCGATCGGATTGCAATCCGATCAGATTGCCATTTGATCGTTGTGACCTTGTTCCTAAAGTTTTCAAAAGATTCCAAGTGTTTAAGGTTAAGAGGCAAGTGTCACCTGACCGGATGGCGGTTCGATCGGATGACTAACCGATCGGTTTGCCATTCGATCGAGTTGTCCTTGTCCCGTTCATAACCTTGTAAAGTTTCTAAGTTTCTGTTTAAACCGCGATGACATGGTACGTATTGAGACAACGGTATGCACCTCAGTGTACAGCCGATCTGTTCAGACGGGAATCACCCCAGTTCGTTCAGTCGTCCGTTCGTGACGATGCTTATTTCAGAATTCATACTCTGGTCATCTTTTCCAGCAACAATCCTTCTCCAAACCAACTACAGACAAATCATCAAGTCTATAGTCCATTTAGACCCAGATCTCACCGTTTTAGGTAAAAGTTTTAAGAAAAGATGAAGATAAACATAAGTTTTAGATGAAAAGTCTAAATTTAGTTAAGATTCAATGTAAAACACATGAAATTCCTTAGATCTGAGTTAGATCTTGGTAGGAATGACATCACAACATAGTTTGTACTAACCACCATGATGACGTCACCCTCAAGACCTCAAATCTTAGAGATTTCACGGTGAAAAGTGAGATTTCAAAGGAGAATCATGTAGAGAATAATGTGTAGATCAAAGATGTACAAGAATCTAGTGTAAAACGTATCGAAATCACCGAGAAATGGAAGAAAAGTAGGAGTGCATGCGTCTTGGTCGAGTGAGGCTGTCACATCAATGATAATGATGTGACAGACCTATTTATAGTGTCAGAGGGAGGGAGGGAGGCAGTGTGCACGGATCGGATGGCACTTCGGTCGAATGGCCATCCGATCGGATTACCAATCGGTCAATCCCATCCTTTCCGTGTTCCCGTCTTCGATTCGTTTCATGAGTTAGATTAAGCGTTACATTGCGTATTATTGGGTAATAGTATTACATAACTAGATTATATCATTAACACAAAAGTTTCCATAGTTTCCATAGTTTCTGCCAGTGACAAGACTCAAGTCCCTCGTTCAACCAAGTCTCAAGTTTCACGAACCTCAAGAGTCAAGCACCAAAGTATCAAGGGTCAAGAATCTAGATTCCAAGTATCAAGAATCATAGTTTCCAAGTATCAAGTATCAAGAATCATAGTTTCCAAGTATCAAGTATCAAGAATCATAGTTTCCAAGTATTAAGTATCAAGTATCAAGAATCATAGTTTCCAAGTATCAAGTATCAAGAATCAAGTATCTAGAGTTAAGTCTCATAAGATTCATAGTATTAGATTCACAAAGTATCAAAAGTATCACATAACTCATAGTATAGGGGCTAAAAGTGACAATTAGCTAAAAGTCTAGGGACGCAGGCATTACAGTCTCCTCTCCTTTAGGAGATTTCGTCCCCGAAATCCAAGAAGAAAACTGCTCGAAGAGCTGCAGATACTTGGTCTTCATCTCACTTTTCAGTTCCCAAGTGAATTCGGCGCCACGCTTTCCTTCCCATCGAATCTTGACTATGGGAATTTTGCTGCGCCTCAGTCGCTTGACGCCCTGATCCATGATTTCGACCGGTTTCTCCACAAAGTGTACGGCTTCGTTTATTTGCAAGTCTTCATGGGGAACCTGTAGTTCCTCGTCGGCTAGGCATTTACGTAGATTAGATACGTGAAACACTGGATGCACGCTGTTTAGTTCTTGTGGCAGGTCGGGTCTGTACGCCACCTTGCCAACCCTTTTGAGTATTTTGAAAGGACCCACGTAGCGAGGAGCGAGCTTACCCTTCTTACCGAAACGAACTACTCCCTTCCAGGGAGATACCTTGAGAAGAACTCGGTCACCAACATCAAATTCCAGAGGCTTACGCCTATTATCAGCATAGCTCTTTTGTCTGCTCCTAGCCTTGATCAAGTTACCACGGATCTGAAGAATCTTATCCATTGTCTCTTGAATGATTTCAGGGCCAGTAAACTGCTTGTCACCAATCTCATGCCAGCTGAGAGGAGATCGGCACTTACGGCCATACAAAGCTTCGAAACGAGCCATCTGAATACTGGAATGATAGCTGTTGTTGTACGAGAACTCAATCAATGGTAAATGTACATCCCAGTTACCACCAAAGTTGATGACACAAGAACGGAGCATATCCTCTAGGGTCTGAATAGTACACTCGGTCTGTCCATCCGTCTGAGGGTGGAAGGCCGTGCTAAGATTCAAATGAGAACCCATAGCGGATTGAAAAGTTTGCCAAAGACGTGAAGTAAAACGGCCATCACGTTCCAAGATTATGTCAAGAGGTATGCCATGACGGCATATAATCTCATCAGTATAGATTCGAGCAAGTTTCTCCACTTTATAATCTTCACGAATAGGAAGAAAGTGGCCTGATTTAGTCAAACGATCAACAATCACCCAAATACTATCGTGACCAAACGGTGTATGGGGCAGTTTAGTAATAAAGTCCATAGCAATGTTATCCCATTTCCAAACTGGGATTTCGGGTTGTTCTAAGAGTCCAGAAGGACCCTGATGTTCGGCCTTAACCTTCGAGCAAGTAAGGCATTTAGAAACATATACAGCAATGTACTTCTTCATACAGGCCACCAATAGGTCATACGCAGATCATGGTACATCTTATCGGCACCTGGATGAATAGGGTAATGAGATTTGTGAGCCTCATTCATGATGAGCTCACGAAGATTATCGCGATCTAGCACCCAGATGCGATTGAGATAGTATTGAAGACCATCAGATTTAGTTTCGAGTTGATCCACATTAGGACCATGAACTTCAACAGATAGACTACCTTCATTAACTGACGAATACTGAGCTTCACAAATACACGCATGGAGATCACTAGAGATACGAATAGCCTTAACATGAGTTTTACGACTAAGAGCGTCGGCCACTACATTCGCCTTGCCAGGATGATAGAGAATTTCGCAGTCGTAGTCGTTAAGCAATTCCACCCAATGTCTCTGTCGCATGTTCAGTTCCTTTTGGTCAAAGATATGCTGAAGGCTCTTATGGTCAGTGAAAACCACACACTTAGTACCATACAGGTAGTGTCGCCAGATCGTTAACGCAAACACGACTACACCAAGCTCCAGATCATGAGTAGTATAGTTTTTCTCATGTACCTTGAGTTAACGAGAGGCATAAGCAATAACCTTGTCCCGCTGCATGAGCACACTGCCCAAGCCACGGTTCGAGGTATCACAATATACCACAAAATCGTTATTCCCATCGGGGAGAGTAAGAACAGGAGCATTACATAAAAGGGTCTTAAGAGTCTGAAAAGATTCCTCTTGCTCGGGACCCAAAGCAAAAGGTCTCTCCTTTTGAGTCAACGAAGTGAGAGGAACAACAATCTTAGAAAAGTCCGAGATGAATCGACGGTAATAACCCGCCAATCCTAGAAAGGAACGAATCTAAGATGCAGATTTTGGCGTACTCTAATTCTTCACAGCTTCAATTTTAGATGGGTCAACATGAATACCTTGCTGACTAACGACATGACCAAGAAATTGCACTTCGTTAATCCAAAACTCACACTTAGAGAATTTAGCATATAAGCATTCACCACGTAGTAACTCAAGCATCAAGTGTAAATGATGAGCATGATCAGCTTTAGACTTAGAATAAATGAGAATATCATCAATAAAGACTATCACAAAACGATAAAGATAAGGTTTACACACACGATTCATGAGATCCACGAACACAGCGGGTGCATTGGTTAATCCAAAAGGCATGACCACGAACTTGTAGTGTCCATAACGGGTACGAAATGCGGTTTTGGGTACATCATCATCGAGTACACGAAACTGATGATAACCAGAACGAAGATCGATTTTCGAGAAACAGGACGCGCCTTGTAGTTGGTTAAATAGATCATCGATACACGGAAGAGGATAGCGATTCTTAACGGTAAGCTTGTTAAGTTCACGGTAGTCGATAAACATGCGAAACAAACCATCTTTCTTCTTGACGAATAGCACGGGAGCACCCCACGGAGAGGTACTTGGACGAATGAATCCCTTGTCGAGCAGTTCTTGTAGTTGGCTGGATAACTCTTGCATCTCAGAAGGTGCAAGTCGATAAGGATCCTTGGCGACAGGAGTCGCACCAGGTATGAGATCAATACGAAAATCAACGGATCTAGGAGGAGGGAGATTAGGAAGATCTTCAGGAAAGACATCAGGGAAATCACACACTACTGGAACGTCACTTATGTTCCTCCCTTTGCCCTTTTGTTCCACCACGTGGGCCAAGAAGGCAAAGTTTTGTTTACGCAAGCATCTGTTCGCTTGAGTGCATGACATCAACTTCAATCCTTTCGAAGGTCGGTCTCCATAGACATGCAAAATCTCACTGGATGGCAGAGGTAGACGAACAAACTTCTCGTGACAAGCAATCTCGGCATGATTCTTACGCAACCAATCCATACCGATAATGACGTCAAAACTACCCAATTGCATGGGTATTAGATCAATGGCAAATACGTGGTCATTAAGAGTCAAGGAACAACCACAGAGGATAGAATCAACTAGAATAGACTTCCCATTGGCAATCTCCACCGAAAACGACTTAGGTAACTTAGAGCGTGCACAGTTTAACAAAGATTCAAATTCCACGGACACAAAACTTCTATCGGCACCAGTATCAAATAGAATCAAAGCGTAAACGTTATTCACAAGAAATGTACCATTAACGACGTCATTATCGTTACGAGCCTGGTTAGCATTGAGATTGAACGCTCGTCCACGAGCGGCTGGCTGTTGGCCCTGGTTCAGCTGAGGACACTGGTTACGAAGATGAGTAGTATCTCCACATTTGTAGCACACGCGAACGGCATTGACTGGCCTCGGATTCTGCTGAGGAGCTAGAAGAGCGGGCAGGGCTGCCTGAGCTAGGGCTTGCTGAGCTGGTTGAGCAGGATTAGCTTGGCGACAGTAAGGAGTCGTGTGACCATAGCGATTGCAGTTGGTGCATAAACGACATGCGGAGTTAGCTGGATGATGAAAGTTGCAAGTTGCGCACTTGGGGTAAGACCCAAAGTATTGCTTTTTGACTTCAGGGGCAGTAGGGTTTTGAATAGTAGCAGCAGGAGTAGGTTTAGCAGCAGGGTTTGTAGCAGGAACAATAACATTGCATCCTGAACCCTGAGACTTTCGCCTCTTGTTCTTGCTGCCACTTGGCTGGTGGGTAACTTGATGTGCAGACTTGGAGGGAGCAGAGTTAGCAAACTGCTTATCACAAACGCGGTTGTTGTTGAGACTAGCTGCAAGATGGTAGACTTCCTCAATAGTTTCGAGTTGAGTTGCTTCAATAGAATCACGCATAGCAGGAGGTAGACCATTGATGTACTTGGTTATCATTCGCTTAGGAGTAGAAACCAAGTGGGGAATGATCAAGCTGAGCTGCTTGAAACGGGTAGTATAAGCCAGATTATCATCACCAATCTGCTTCAAGTGCCAGAACTCTTCTTCAAGCTTCAATTGTTCATGGGGAGGACAGAACTCAAGCATTATTAGTTCACGCACCTCGACCCATGGAAGAGCACAGGCCTCTTCATTCGAACAGATGTCTCTCATTAGACCACCACTCCAACGCTCTGTCTTAAAACATTCCAGTCACACTCCTAGTCTTTAAGTGATCTGGGCACTCGTTGTTAATGAAGGTAACCTCAATTATGTCAAACCACTCGAGCATAGCAGTCACCCCATCACTGCCCGTGAAAGGCTTAGGGTTGCAGGAGATGAAATGTTTGTAGTTGAACTTAGTAGGCTTTAGCTTCTCGGCCTTCGAGTCCACAGAGGATGGAGGAGTGTTTGATCCTTGGATCTCAGAGATGATCTTTGGCACGACTCGAGCGATCTGGTCGGCCATAAATGACACCATCTTTTTCTGAGACTTCTCCCTGGATCTCTTGAGAGTGTCGGATAGCTTACGAGAAGACATCTAAAGATCCAACTAGAGGATCGTATAAGTCTAAAGTCTCACAGTATAGATTCACACACGATAGATTAAGGCTCAAGATTCAACAAGACTCACATAGATTAAAGATTAAAGTTTCACGTAGATTTCCAGTAGACTCAACACCACAACCCATGACCTTCGCATGGCACGTTGTACGAAGTTTGGCAACATGTCAGAAACGCTTATATATAGGAAGTACCAGCGGCGTATCCACCACGCTTCGGGCACATCGCTTCCGCCTCATACTCGGTGTCATGTTACATGTCGCAAAACACACTCATCATCATCATCATCATAGATTCACATAGATTCCCAATAGATTTTAATAGATTCAATACTTTCACATAGATTCCAATAGATTCACATAGATTAGTGTTAACAGTCCATAAACAACGAAATCCCGCATTGCACGTGCTACGAAAGTTCGGCAACATGATGGAAGCACTTATATATAGGAAGTACCAGTGGCGTATCCACCATGCTTCAACCATGCCACGTCCGTCTCGTCATCGGTGTCATGCTTCATTAACCACAACATTAGATTTCACCACCTCTCTTAACATAGATTAACCAAATAGATTCAACCACATAGATTAACAAAATAGATTCCACAACTTCAATCCCGAGCCTTCAAAACTACGAACTTTGCTTAGCGCGTGGTACGAAGGTTCGGTAACATGCCAGAAACACTTATATATAGGAAGTACCAGCGGTGTATCCACCATGTTTCGGACATGCCACGTCCGCCTCGTCTTCGGCGCTAGGCTACGTTTCGTAGTTTGTTTCACAAACAACACATACTTAGATTACACGTAGATTAAGCTAGAGTACACATAGATTACACATAGATCACGCTCAGATTTCACTTAGATTACACATGTAGTTTCCCATAGTTTTAGAATTCAACAACCTCATCATCGTCGTGCAAAACATTAAGTTTCGCATGGTACTTGGTACGAAAGTTAGTAACATGCCTGAAACACTTATATATATGAAGTACCAGTGGCGTATCCACCATGTTTCAGACACGTCACTTTCCCTTGTATTTCTATGCCATGTTACGTTTAGTGTCTTACCACCACAATAACACATAGATTCATTAGATAGATTCACATAGTATCATAGTCGATCAAGATTCCCACATAGATTATCATAGAATAAAGCCTAATAAATTTAGTTGATCCTGAGATTAGAGTTAATGTTTTAGATTGCGGACATACGTGCGTTTCGTGTAAGAGTCTCAAAATAAACGAAGAATCAAAATAAACGAAGAATCAAGATAAAACCACACGTAAAATTGAGATACATAAAAGATAGGCTCATAAAACATAGGATTGTTCCGGGTAGAGGAACGGTGACTAACCAGAGTGATTCGAACCCCTTTCGAATTGAGGCAACGTGTCTTGACTTACTTAGACAAATATGTCATCAATGTTAGGCCTACGATATTCGTCCTTTTGGTCATTCCACGTTCCCAATTGATTGGAAGTTTCGAGACTTTGGCGAGACGTAAAAATATCAAGGAGTGGGACTAGTTATCAAGGTCTGAATCTCACCTCTAACTTGACAACATCGTACCCTAATAGCATCGGTACTTATCCGCAGACAAGACCAACCAGAATATAATAAGGAAATTTTCCATCAAGGTTCGGATGTCACTCCTGACTTGAGGGTAAATTTCGTGCAAAATACAAACACTGATTAACAGTGTTTTTCAAAGTATCAAGTGTATATTGTGTCAACCTTAGGAAAGGCATGTAAGTTTAGCAGGAAAATGTGCTGCTAGAAAGCAGATACGGTAGAATGCATAAGTCTTAAACAACATATAAGAATCATGATTCCTAGGACTATAGACTAGGGCAAGTATTCCTACTTATCCTAATTCCCTATAGTTATGGCTCTGATACCAATCTGTCACACCCCAACCGATGGCGGAAACATCGGGGTGCGAGCACTAAGCGTTCAGATTGCTCATGAGATTCCATAACACTATTGTTTCAATATACATTATTTGATTTCATGCAAAATTGGCTAAAATAACATCAACCACCAAAACATAGTCTCAAACCAACAAACATAATCATTATTTCAAAGTTTCTAGTTTTAGCTACGTGGAGTATCTAAGCTTCATCCTAGCTTGTTTCATGAATCCTAGCATCCTGTTAGCCTGCAACATGTGTTAAAATAGAGTCAGTACAAAAATGTACCGGCGAGTATACAAGTTTGAATAATAGGATAATAGATTACAACAACTCATATCCATATGTAAATGATAAAATAGTTTCAGCCATGCTAGTGTTCACAGTCCAACAAGTGATATCCCAAGTATCTCGATGCTTTAGTGTTTCCCAAGTCTCAAGGAAAACTAGAATCCTCCTAACAATACCCCTGATAATAATGGGGAGGTGCATCTCCTATAGCGCTACTATTGTTAAGGCGGAACTACACACCCTGGATTAAACGTCCACATAGCACATAAAATACAAGAATCACAAGTTTCACATACACATAGGATAGAGTTTAGTTTCCAAAAAGTCTCAAGTATCATAGTTTAATAGAATACATGCTGCATTCCAAAGTTTAAAACAAAAATGGATCGAGTATACTCACAGTGATTGCTTAACAGATTAACTATTATTGGATCAAAGGGATCTCTTTAGAGTTAGCCTGATTAGATTACAACGGATAAGATTCGGGCAGAATAACGAGATTCAAACCAAGTGTCGGATCAGTCATCTTGATCGGATGGCTGTTCGATCGGATGGCAATCCGATCGGATTGCCATTCGATTGGGATGACTATAGTGTGTTTGGGACGGATTGTCATCCGATCGAATTGGTCATCCGTACGGATGGCCATTCGATCGAATGGTCATTCGGTCCAAGTGTTAAGATTCCAATTGTTGCTAGGTGTTTTGGTCACTTTGATCGGATGGCTGTTCGATCGGATGGCTATCGATCGGATTGCCATTCGATCGAGGTTTCCAAAGCTTCAAGTTTCTGAAAAAGTTTCTAGCAATTGAAAGGTTTCAAGGCACACGTCACTTTGATTGGATGGCGGTTCAATTGGATTGCAATTCGATCGGATTGCCATTTGATCGTTGTGACCTTGTTCCTAAAGTTTATGAAAGATTCCAAGTGTTTAAGTTTAAGAGGCAAGTGTCACCTGATCGGATGGTGGTTCGATTAGATGACTATCTGGTCGGTTTTCCATTCGATTGAGTTGTCCTTGTCCCGTTCATAACCTTGTAAAGTTTCTAACTTTCTATTTAAACCGTGACGACATGGTACGTATTGAGACAACGGTAAGCACATCAGTGTACAGCCGATCTGTTCAAACGGGAATCACCCCAGTTCGTTCAGTCGTCCGTTCGTGACGGTGCTTATGTTAGAATTCATACTCTGGTCATCTTCTCTGGCAACAATCCTTCTCCAAACCAACTACAGACAAATCATCAAGTCTATAGTCCGTTTAGACCCAGATCTCACCGTTTTAGGTAAAAGTTATAAGAAAAGATGAAGATAAACATAAGTTTTAGTTGAAAAGTCTAGATTTAGTTCAGATTCAACGTAAAACCCATGAAATTCCTTAGATCTGAGTTAGATCTTGGCAGGAATGACATCACAACATAGTTTGTACAAACCAGCATGATGACGTCACCCTCAAGAGCTCAAATCTTAGAGATTTCATGGTGAAAAGTGTGACACTTGTGCTTGTAATCATTGTATAAACTTTGAATAGTTCAATTCTCAATGAAACAATGTTATTTGATTCCAATATTTGTTTGTTTATGTTTGACATTTTGCACATTTCGATTTTTGTTCACTTTCAAACTCTAAACGTAATCAGTTTAACGCGACAAACACTCCAGAACATCAATATATGCTTAACATACCTTAAATAACCTTTACATGACTTAGAAATAAGTTTTGAAGGCTTTGGTGTGTCAAAATCAAGTTTATTCGCTTACAGGGACTAATTTCGACAAACTGCGAAAGTATGCCGATTCGTACTGTAACGAACATTCCAGAACATGACCATAAGTTAAACATACCATAAATATCCTTTATATAGCTTAGAAATAGGCTTTGAGGGGTTCGGTATGCTAAAATAAACTTTTTGGTCATTCAGGGACTAAAAGCGTCAAAAAGTGCATAAGTTTGCATTTTCACGCATATCTTACGTTCTGAATACATCCGGACATCCAAAATTTTTTGTAATCATTAAAATATTTTATTTTAGTGATTGGCATGATAACATTCCATTCGTCGCATAATTTGGATCGTTTTTCGCGTCCGTTCGTGTTTCGTCGTAATTAACAAAATAACGTGATCGTACGACCAAACGAACTGACATCCGACATATTTTCAAGCATGTTTCATGTCCCCTATGCTTAGGCATCATTGTATAGCCTTGAAAATGGCTTAACAGGCCTTAAGCGAGTCAAATATGGGCTTAAACACTTGCAGGGAACAAAGTTGTAATTGTTAAAACTGTTGTTGAACTGATCTGCGGTCGCGGGCCACGTAGGCTGGCTCTCACTCGTACGCGGGGCGCGAGAGCCTGTCAGATTAGCAAAACCATTTTTTTAAACAGCAGCCTAGTTCTGGGTTTATGGACATTGTTTTAACAAACATGGAGCTGGTTTTAAGCACCCATAGATTACCAAAACAGTCGGTATTGCTTGTAGGGCCAAGATTCAAGCTCGTTTATCGGGGAACGATCTTAACGGTTGTCCAAAATCTATATAAACCCCATGATTTTTCATTCACAACTTGCACAATCTGATCTTTCTCTCGTATTCTGGACATTAGGACTATCCCTCTCTGGTTGAAGGTCCTAATTTTCGAGTTTTCTTCTTCTATCTTCATCGCTTGGAGCTCTTGTAAGCTTCTTTCGTACTTTTATGCGTTTTTAAGCGTGAAAGTCAAACAGTGTTTGACTTTCAGCTTTGACCAGTCTTTGGTCAACACGAAGTTCGTTTGAACTTCGTAACGTGAGCGTAATCACGATGGTCATAGTCCTTTGTGACTATACCTACTGATTACCACATTATATAGGCGTAGTGACGAGTTATAATTTCGGACAAAATACGCGTTTATGCGTATTTTGCAACCAAACTATTCTTGGGTATCAAAACCCTTTGTTTTGATATCAAACTTGTTTACAAACTTCTTTAAACATGTTTTAACATGTTTAACTCGTCACTTTAGGTAGTGTGCTTATATAGGGTCGTAAGATAAGCGGTCTAAACAACCGCTTAGACTTTCGAACTCGACCCGTTTGGTCGATCATTAGGATCCGACCAAACACATTTTGTGACCATAGTTGTATAGGGAATAACCTTCCGAGGTTAAACCTTATTGTCACTTAGTCTACTTAGTTGTGTGATAGGTAATTATATGCCTTAGGAAAAATGACCAAAATGCCCTTTTTAAGCCAAATTTCATTCTAAGGATATGTAACATAAATTTTGACATCTAAACTGATTAGGCAACATTTTTAAACATGTTAAGGCATATAATACTTGTCATAGGACTAGTTAGGCGGTCCGAACGCGTTTTATGCGAACAACGCCTTAAAGTAGCGTAAGCTACCTAAACGAGTCGTAACGGGTCATAAGCACTTAGGATAGGTTCCGTTTTAGAATGTAGGCTTTGTTAAACCATATAAAATGAGTTCCTATACTCATTTGGTTTATGAAACCTCATTTTATCCGATCTTCCGATTTAGGTCCGGTTTATTAACATAGTTACCTATATTAGGTGCCGATTGATTCCGTGATCTTTCTAGCATTGCTTGGTTGTTATCCAAAGACTATTGAGCAATCTCAAGTGAGTACATTGTCCCCTCTTTTACTGTTTTTCAAACATTTTGGGGTGAAACACATGTGCCTACTTGTTACTTCCGTGCTTTTCATGATTTCATAGCACATACTTGCTATGTTCATTTGTACACGTATAGTACATGATTTCATCCGTGTTTTTGCTATGTATGTTCATTTATTGCATACTTAGTACATTGTTTTACATCATATTTCATGCTAGGTATGTTCATTTATTGCATACTTAGTACATTGTTTTACAACACATTCATGCTATGTATGTTCATTTATTGCATACTTAGTACATTGTTTTACATCACATTCATGCTATGTATGTTCATTTATTGCATACTTAGTACATTGTTTTACATCATATTCATGTTATGTATGTTCATTTATTGCATACTTAGTATATTGTTCTCACATAACATGTTTACATTTGGTATGACATTTGGTTTGTTTAAATGGGACAAAAATATGTTCATTAACATTGGTCATGCCGCTTAGTAGTAAGTAATGGTACCATAGGAATTGACAACTCCCGTTCCTGAAATCCTAGGTTTGTTTAGGTGGAAGGAATGACTGAATCCAATATACATAATTAAGATAAACCTTAATTTGTTTAAGGGTTTGTCGCCACAGTCGCAAGGCTTGAATGTATGCATTTTAACAATACCGCATAGATGTTTGTATCAATAAAGCATGCATTTATTTTACAAAACATAACTTTGATTTAAACTATGATTTATTTCAATACCTTGTTTTGTGCATTTTACCTATGGCTTTAGTTGACATATTTCACTCGCCATACATGACATTTGGTTACACATTAGATGATTTACATTTGACAATAGACATTGTTTACACATAAACATTTGACATTGGTTTAAACAATACATTTGGGTGGTTTGTTTAAGTGATTTAAATAACGAGGCGTGTGTAATGTGATAAAAGCATGGTGGATACGCCGCTGGTACTTCCTATATATAAGTGCTTTTATGATATTACATATCGTAGCGTTATTTAAACCATTTCAGTTTAGACATATTACATTTTATACAAATAACATACCTTCACAAGACATTGTTTTACAAATAGTTTATTTTATACAACTCATTTTACTTGGTTATTTATTTAACCATACACCTTTCTTTTATATCATCTGATTTCTTATCAAATTTTCGTATGATTTATAAAAGAAAACACTTAACAAGATTCATGACTAACTTTTATTAAATATTTCTTTAAACTTACAAGTCATGAATCCTATTTTTATAAATCCTATGTATCTCACATTCATTTTTATGCTGACGTACCTATTTTCACATGTGTTTATAGGAGCTAATGCATAGGAATGATCTAGATACACTTAGGCGGACCTATGCCTTAGTGAAATAAAATGGAGCTAGAATAGTTTAACTTTGTTATGTACTCTTTGTTTCTTCTGTTTTAAGACAATGTAACCCCTTTGTTTATAAATAAAACAAAACTTTAATTACCATGGTTGTGAAACAATAATTCTGTTGCTCGACTCCCCGACGTTTCCGCCGCGGTTTGTTGTTTTACGTGGTCGGGGTGTGACAAAAAGTGAGATTTTAAAGGAGAATCATGTAGAGAATAACGTGTAGATCAAAGATGTACAAGAATCTAGTGTAAAACGTACCGAAATCACCGAGAAATGGAAGAAAAGTAGGAGGGCGTGCGTCTTGGTCGAGTGAGGCTGTCACATCAGTGAGAATGATGTGACAGGCCTATTTATAGTGTCAAAGGGAGGGAGTGAGGCGGTGTGCACGGATCAGATGGCACTTTGGTTGAATGGCCATCCGATCGGATGGTCATCCGATCGGATAGCCATTCGGTCAATCCCATCCTTTCCGTGTTCCCGTCTTCGATTCGTTTCACGAGTTAGATTAAGCGTTACGTTGCGTATTATTGGGTAATAGCATTACATAACTAGATTATATCATTAACATAAAAGTTTCCATAGTTTCCACCAGTGACAAGACTCCAGTCCCTCGTTCAACCAAGTCTCAAGTTTCACGAGCCTCAAGAGTCAAGCACCAAAGTATCAAGAGTCAAGAATCTGGATTCCAAGTATCAAGAATCATAGTTTCCAAGTATCAAGTATCAAGAATCAAGTATCTAGAGTTAAGTCTCATAAGATTCATAGTATTAGATTCACAAAGTATCAAAAGTATCACATAACTCATAGTATAGGGGCTAAAAGTGACAATTAGCTAAAAGTCTAGGGACGCAGGCGTTACAGTAATATGGCCAAGATCAAGCTGGTGTGGAAGAATATAGTGACACCAAGTGGATATCCGATATGAAAGATTCTAAATCTACAAGTGGTTGTGTGTTTATCCTTAGAGGAGGTGTTGTAAATGAACTAAATGTTCTGCGAACATTTCGTGAATCGTTTGGTGTGAAGTTTATTTATGCTCATTTTCATAATAATTGAACAAACACAAACACAAAATTTGGTTCCACAAGTTAAACAAACGAAGATGAATAGAGGTTTCATTTGTCCGTTAATGTTCATGAACGTTCAGTAATGTGTTCATTCATGTCCTCTCATCTATGCTCATTTGTGTTCATTTATTTAAAAGTTTTTCATGTTATATTTTTATCTTATCAGTTTTTGTTTTTAAAATTTGAAACCATAGTCATGTTATAAGCCTTCGCAAACATCCCTCATTTGATCATTTCAATTTCATTTTGTGTCATTATATTACTTATTTAATTATTTTTGGTGGATTCGTCAGAAGATTTCTGATGAAAAATGCATATTGTATTTTTAAAGGAATATATAACGTTCGTTCTGTTCATTTATGTTTATGAACATTTGGTTGCGTTTGTCAACGTTTGGTAGACATTCATGAACATGTTCTTTTCGTTAATGAATGAACACGAAAAAGTAATCCCGTTTAGTAAGCGTTCGTGAATCATTCATGAGCATGTACGTTACTTAATGAACGAACACAAACAAAGCATTGTTCATGTTCATTCGGTTCATTTAGAGCCCCACTTGGAGGAGTGACTATAGCTTGGAAATCATCTAAACAAAC
The DNA here is from genome assembly GCA_030545235.1 of Helianthus tuberosus. Lineage (NCBI taxonomy): Eukaryota > Viridiplantae > Streptophyta > Magnoliopsida > Asterales > Asteraceae > Helianthus > Helianthus tuberosus. The sequence goes on from JARYGA010041497.1 coordinate 71,804, forward strand.
TCTTATAGCTAGATCCATGATGGATTATGATTTTATCGCTTTAGATAAAGCTGGACAAGAGACGGGGTGGTTATGACAATTCTTGGAACCTGTTCCAAGTTGGCCGATGCCTATGATGGCTATTTGCGTACACTGGGATTGCCGATCGGTTATTGGCATAGCTCAAAATGTAATGTATAATGGCATATCATGTCACACCCTAACCGATAGCAGAAACATCGGAATGAGATGAAATAGATTGCTCATCACTCATAACACTATTTTTGTCAATAATTAATTCAAAAGCGATTTCATTTCATAACATAAATTGTCAAATACAACAAGAGAATCAAAGTACAACATTGAAAGACAAAATAACAAAGTTCAAAAAAGTAAAGATAACAATTCTAGTATTTCGTTAGGAGTTTCTAGTGTCGTCCCTACTAGATTTTATCATAATCATCATCATAAACCTGTAACATGTTTAAAAGTATAGTTCAACATGGCAATTCATATACAAGGTTGAACTAGCATGCATAATAAAGGTCAAACCCGAGTGTCCACAAGAATAATGTGCATCCCTTGCCACCAAAGTGAACGAGACCGTAATATATAATAAATAACTTAACAATACCCCAACGGGCGGCGTGTTACCCCTATAGCGCTATATTTGTTAAAGTGGGCTAGCTAAGTTAATGACACATAGAGTGCATGTATGTATTCTAGCATAACAACCTAAGCATAACAAATAGCATGTATAGCGGATTGAGTGAATGAATAAGTTTGTGTGGATTGTGTATTTGATAAGTAAAACATGTTACAGCCAAAAGTGCGTTAAAACGTAAAATGGGTCAAGTGTACTCATGGTTTTGCAAAGCTTCCTTTGAAATCCCGTGAAGAGTTGTAAGTTAGAGGATGGAACACCGAAGTCACCCTACAAGGGTAAACGAAGGTGTGTAAGTAAAGGATTTAAGATGGAAGATTTGGATTTGGAATTTAAAGTACAAAAGTATGTATTCACAAAAGTATTATCTAGTTCTAAGTACTTGTTTATGACACTAAGTTATATGTGATTTCATGGGTCCTAGTTTGCCCATTAGAATCAATAACAAGTGACTTAGAATCATAGATAAGTTACCCCTAGTTCATGATGGATAATCAGTATCCGATTATCATCACAAACTTGATCAATTATATATATATATATATATATATATATATATATATATATATATATATATACACACACATTTATATAGTTATAATAATATCCAAAACTAAGTCTATTATAGAATGTCATGTATTATCATGTAATTTGAGCATTGAGGATTTAAACTCGTTGTATGATTCACCACTACACAAAACCATCACAAGGATGATTCGGAGGGTCATGAATAACAAGAATTAAAAGAAACTAACTAATACAAGTCAAGTAGCCAAGTAATCTTAACCCAGGTGAACCACCACGACATGGAAAGAGTTAACTAAGTGTCGGAGGCTAGACGGGGTTATGTTACTTTGATACTAGAAAGTTACTTGGAATATTAACTAACAACATCAAGTGATGTGTGGAATCTAGTTAGGAATGCCAAAGCATCCAATGTTCACACTTGCATTTAACATAAGTCTCACCATATGAACTATGGCAAACTTATGTGATTTCAACACTTGTGGTTTGTATTGAACCCTAACAAATCGAGAAGCTTAGGTTTTTTTGTACATCTAAACATGTATGAATCGTCCCCAACAAGTCCCACAACCATTGATGGGTTTAGGAGGTTGCTAGGTACAAGATTCAAGAAGAAAAAAGTTGTTTTTTTATAAAAGTTTAACCAAGTTTCTTCAAAACAGAAAGTTTAGACCTAAAAGTGGTGATGTTCCACCTTAGATTAATATTGTGGAAACACTCCAATTGGTATTCCAAGCTTTGTAGAAGAGGAAATGGTGAAGAAAATATGTAAAAATGGAGTTTACATGAACATAAACAAAATCAGAAAATTAATCACACTTTGGACCTCAAATATGGTGAGGTTTCACCTTAGATTACCATGGTAATCTTGTGAAAATCTTTCTAGAGGTTATCCAAGTGAAACAAAAGAAGAAACAAGAAGAAAATAGTTGAGGAAGTGAGCTAGAACTCACTTTGAATCCCTTAAACTTTCTACTCAAAGCTGGATATTTTTGGGAGATTTAGAGTGTATTTGAGAGTGTTTTGTGCAGTTGGAAAGTGGAATAGAGTGAGGGAAATATTGTTTATATAGGGAGGGATTAGGGTTAGTGTTTAAATGAGAATTAAATGCAAGTAGGTGGGAGATTTGAGCCAAAAAAATGGACCAAATAAGCTGATCCAACCATGTTTTGGGCTGTGAATTGTGATCGGTCATAAGGCCATCTTAGAACCTTTCATGTTTTCGGTCATTCAAGTCCCTAACCTTTCATATTTTCTTATGTTAATTAGCTTATGGTTGATAATAAGTATTTAAAATTATTGAATGATTAAATTTGAATTGACAAGGCGTTACAGCCGAGGCTTTACAGTCTCCCCTCCTTTAGGAAATTTTAAAAACAGAAATATACGTCAACCTTTCTAATTACGGAAAGTTACAAAAACGAGGCGTTACAGTCTCCCCTCATTTAGGATATTTCGTCCCGAAATTTAGGAAGATGCCACGAACAGATGCGGATAATTAGTTTTCATTTCACTTTCGAGTTCCCAAGTAAACTCGACGCCGCATTTTCCTTCCCATCGAACCTTAATGATAGGAATTCGACTGCGCCTTAATTTCTTGACTCCTCGATCGATGATCTCGACAGGTTTCTCCATGAAGTGCAAAGTCTTGTTGATTTGAAGATCTTCGAGTGGGACATGAAGTCCTTCTTCAGCTAGACATTTCTTTAAGTTGGAGACGTGAAAGGTAGGATGAACGTTGTTGAGTTCTTGAGGTAGGTCCAGTCGATATGCTACCTTGCCAATCCTTTCTAGGATCTTGAAAGGACCTACGTAGCGAGGAGCGGGTTTCCCTTTCTTACCAAATCGAATTACACCCTTACAAGGGGATACCTTGAGAAGTACAAAGTCACCAACGTTGAATTCCAAAGGTTTGCGACGCTTGTCACCGTAACTCTTTTGTCGGCTTCTGGCCTTTTGCAGGTTGTCTCGAATCTGTAAAATCTTGTCCTTCGTCTCTTGTATAAGCTCTGTAAAATCAAGACATGCCTTTATGTAGATTATATACTTATCTTTGAGAGTGATGATAAGATAATTAGATCTACTAAAGACATGTTGAAAGCTAGATTTGATATGAAAGACATGTGTCTAGCCTTCTTAGAGTAAAGATCATTAGATCCCAAACTGGTTTGGTGGTAAGTCAATATCTTTATGTGGACAAGATCCCTGAGAAGTTCAATCCGGAGGACACCAGCGAGGCTCAAACTCCAATTGATATTACCCTCCCTCTGAAGAAAAATAGAGGTGAGGTTGTTGCCAAATTAGAGTATTCAAGGATCATTGGCAGTCTTTTGTATCTTATGACATGCACTCGGGTAGACTTAGCGTATGCTGTGAGAAGGCTAAGTAGATATACTAGTAATCCCAGCTCTGAGCAATGGAAGAGTATGTCAAGATTACTAAGGTATCTGAGATAGACGAGGAATTGTGGACTGTAATATGTCCAAGATCAAGCTGGTGTGGAAGAATATAGTGACACCAAGTGGATATATGATATGAAAGATTCTAAATCTATAGGTGGTTGTGTGTTTACCCTTACAGGTAGTGTTGTAAATGAACCAAATGTTCAGCGAACATTTCGTGAATCGTTTGGTGTGAAGTTCATTTATGTTCATTTGCATAATAATTGAACAAACACGAACACAAAATTTTGTTCCACAAGTTAAACAAACGAAGATGAATAGAAGTTACATTTGTCCATTTATGTTCATGAACATTCAGTAATGAGTAATGTGTTCATTCATGTCCTCTCATCTATGTTCATTTGTGTTCATTTATTTAAAGGTTTTTCATGTTATATTTTTATCCTATCAGCTTTTGTTTTTAAAATTTGAAACCATAATCATGCTATAAGCCTCTGCCAACATCCCTCATTTGATCATTTCAATTTCATTTTGTGTTATTATATTACTTATTTAATTATTTTTGGTGGATTCGTCAGAATGTTTCTGATGAAAAATGCATATTGTATTTTTAAAGGAATATATAATGTTCGTTTCTGTTCGTTTATGTTCATGAACATTTGTTTACGTTTGTCAACGTTTGGTAGACGTTCATGAACATGTTCTTTTCGCTAATGAATGAACACGAAAAAAGTAATCTCGCTTAGTAAGCGCTCGTGAATCATTCATGAACGTGTTCCTTCCTTAATGAACGAACACAAACAAGGCATTGTTCGTGTTAACTCGGTTTATTTAGAGCCCTACTTGGAAGAGTGACTATAGCTTGGAAATCATCTAAACAAACTCTTATAACTAGATCCATGATGGAGTATGATTTTATCACTTTAGATAAAAGCTGGACAAGAGACAGGGTGGTTACGATAATTCTTGGAATATGTTCCAAGTTGGCCGAAGCCCGTGATGGCTATTTGCGTACACTGGGATTGCCAATCGGTTATTGGCATAGCTCAAAATGTAATGTATAATGGCATATCAAGGCACATACGATGTAGACATAATACAATACAATACAACAACTGCACCCAATAGGGCTATCTGGGTTGACTATGTGAGGTCAAAAGATAACATTGTGGATACACTTACAAAAATCTTAAGCAGAGAAACAACTACTAAGTCATCAAGAGAAATGGAACTGAAGTGCACTGGGTAAGTCTGTACAACGAAAAACATATCCTATAAGAATGGAGATCCCATTAATTGGGCTAAATAGAACAATCTAATTGTATGAACTAAGGTCATTGTAGGGGAGGGAGTTTCTTACTTTCTAGTCCATTTCTATAACAAATCAGTTATATCAAAGGAGGCTAAGCGTATGGCTTTTAATGATTTTCGTAATGTCAACTATGTTAAAGAGAAGTCGGGTCACTTCAAATTGAATTGTGGGGCACACAATTCCTATAGCTCTCGCAAAACTATGTAAGTGTCATGGCCATGATGGACACGATAAAGAGGGGTTAACCAGACCACGAAGAGTAATGTGTGAAGTGTAATAATATCTATGTAAAAGGGGTTGATTCAAGGACATCAGTTAACCAGACCATGAAGAGTTATGTGTGAAATGTAATATTGTCTACGTAAAAGGGGTTGGTTCAAGGACATCGCATCTTCGAACCGTTAGGATACTAAGTACACATCACAAAGGAGGGTTCAATGGGAACACCTACTTCTCCCACGTTACTTAACCACTGAGATTGTATCATGACACTAGAATGTATGGGTCGGTCTCCATTCATGTGGGTGATTGTTTGAAATTTTGAACATAATTAATTAATTATATATGTGAGATTAGTATAATTATTAATCAAGGTGTGGTGAGAGAATCCCAAAGAAACAAACCGCGTCCAATATAAAGGCAAGATGAATGAGATTATGCGGTTGGAACTTTAAAGAAATGAGTTTTTCTCACATTGGTTGAGAGATAATCTTGGGTTGATATATAAGTAAAATACTCTAAAGGATAGTATTTCTATGTATTAGGTCACAACCAGTGGCAGCCAGGAGGGTGCAATGCTCCCAACATGCACCTGTGACCAGGCCTGGGTACGGGATAGAGACCACGTCGATGAGCGTAATGTGCCGTTTTGATGGCGTACTTTGCACTTCTCATTGCCGCTTGGAGCCGCCATTACTATTTTTTTGAGTACGGCTCGAGTCTGTGGCGCATGGCTCAAAGGTCTCGTCAACATAAGACACTTCAAATTCCAACAATTATTACGAATACATCTCCATCGAATTATGTATTGATTTCGTCAATAATTAGATGAATTCATTTCAATTGAATTATGAATTCATTGACATAATTATTATGAATTCAAGTATTTTGGTTGAGACTTCTTGCATGACCAATCTCGTGAGTATACATACCAGGCATGTGTGTCTTATCTAGACACACAAAATTGCATGTTCCAAAAACCACACAACACCTCTAACGATTTCTCCAATTTTTCTGACCTACCAGCTATTGTTTCATGTACAGTTTCAAGTGCTTGGCTAAACTCGGTTGTACAATTTGCTTAGGCTGTTGTACCCTGGTAGAAAGGGGCTCAGCTAGGTGGTCCGGAATCTGTTTTAAGGGACCTCTATTGGACATAAATCCTCAGACAACATTCGTTTTTCTTTTTCTGTTATTTTGCTTATTTCGGTTTGTAATGGTTTGTAATCTGTTTGCAATTTTATTTTCCTTTTTGTATTGTCATTCGTTTTCTGATTGAATTAACGAAGTTGTTATTTTATTTTATGAACAGTTGTCCTACAAAAACTCCAAGCATGTATGGCTAACATGGAAGAAAAAGGAGGTAAACTTGATCCGACAAGTGATGAAGAAACAACACTTTTGTGATGGCAACCCGGATCTCAAAGAATGAAGCCCTTGGCGTTGGTGTTTAAACTAAACTTGTTATTAAACTAGGTTTGTGGGTTAATATGCAATTGTAAATACGTAGGGATTTAAATTCTAATTATGTCAAATAGGATTAGAAGATTTTTCTTAAGCGTTGCAATGCTTAGATCACACCGGTTGACGATACATAAATAGGAAACGATGATCAGATTTATTATTCATCTTACAATTTGATTCAAGTATGTATTTTGCTTTTGATTACCAGCGTCACCTTAAGGGACGTTTGGTTCGCGGAATGATTTAGAATTGGAATTGGAATTTGTATAAAAATCAGAATTTGAAGAAACTGAATTTGGAATTTAAACATTCCAATTGGAATTGGAAATTGTTGGAATTGGAATCTCAATTCCATTTTTGTTGTGTTTGGTTGTCAAATGAATTGGAATCCAACACCCCGGCACCCACAACCACCAGTTCGCGTCGAAGCGGTTCGATTCGAAACGGTTCGCGTCAAAACGATTCGATTCGAAACAGTACAGGTCGAAATGGTTGGCGTCGAAACGGTTCGATTCGAAACGGTACATGTTGAAACGGTACGGGTCGAGACGGTTCGCGTCGAAATGGTTCGATTCAAAACGGTACCGGTCGAAACAGTACGGGTCTCATCGAAACGGTTCGATTCGAAACTGTTCAGGTCGAAACGGTACGCGTGGAAACGGTTCGATTCGAAACAGTTCAGGTCGAAACGGTTCACGTTGAACTGGTTCGATTCGAAACAGTACGGGTCGAAACCGTTCGCGTCGAAACGGTACAGGTCGAAAACGTTCGCGGCGAAACGGTTGAGATCGAAACCATTCTCGTCGAAACGGTTGGGATAGAAACCAGTATCGGTCAAAACGGTTGGGATCAAAATGACACGGGTTGAAACGGTGCGGGTCGAAACGGTCGAAGATTCCAATGAATTTACTTTAATTCATTCCCATATAGGGAGGATTTTGATTTCCTTTAGTTAAAGTAATTTGAAGGAATTCATGCCTAATTAAAATTTTAATTTCAATGTCAACTAAACACATGAATATTGGAATTGGGATTCCAATTCTCTCAAATGGAATTCAAATTCCAATTCCCATAAATTCTATTGAATTTAATGTTCAATATAACTTCCTAGGCAACAAGCAAAAATGGCGTGTCTTCTTTAATTTTTTTAAATGAAAAAAAAATCTCAATCTTTGGTATCCTACTTAATGTCCAAAAAACATGACTATTCTTTTCCTTTTACCATGTATCATTGCTCCATTTCTAATGTGAACCTTTACTCTCTTGGACTCATCTAGACTTGCAAACAATCCTTATTGTCTAGTCATGTGCTTAGATTAACCGAACACATACTTGACTTGTCAACCTCGTCTTAGCAGAGGATAATAAATAGCCTGTAATCAAGTCTTCATTGGGGTTGGCCATTGCTGCATTTACTTGATTGCCATACCATCACTCCGCAATAACATGCACAAACTTATTACATTTTTTGCATTATAGAATGCTTCTGCTTCTACCTATGAATCGTCCACGAGGACCACAACCTTTGCCTCATCATCGTGGTGGTCCTCGTCCTTGACCCATATAGATGGTGAGAAATCTTCTTCCTATGCAAGGAAAGCTCGATCTTTTGATTAAATCCCACTTCTTGGGATTATAATGCCTTCAAAAGATGACCAACAAAAAATATAACAATTTCTTTTGATTCCAGTTTCTGCATTTTCTTGACCTACAGGCTACAGATAGAAGTACATCGTAAATTGATTTGAACATAAAATATAACAATTTGCAAATCATACAAACTGCTCCTCTCTTATCTTCAAGTTCAGTTTCGACAACATATGCCATATATTAAAAGGTTTCGAATAACTATATCACAGGGAAAGCTTGTAAGGACCTAGCTACAAAGTAACTAAGGTGCCCAAGATCTTAGAGAAGCTCTAAATGTGCATGAGACCATAATATCATCTGGTTGTGACTAAAATTGGCTCCATATCAGTACGTCTATGATTCACTAACTTATGTCATAGAAGTACCCTGGTTTAAATCTTAATTTTTGTACAAAATCTAGTGAAGCTTTGGATGAAATTGACAAGAGGTATAGAGATAAAATGAGGTTTTTAGTTACAGAGTTGATATTTAGAATACACAGCATATGCCCAATTTATAGAAAACTAAAACAAGAATAAAAGGCAATACAATAAATGGCTGAGCTGTAGTCTTGGCTGTAAAACAGCTATGATTGGGCTGGAAATCCTCATAACAAATCTTCAATCATTCTCTTCTTTCCGACACTCCCCCTCAAGTTGAGTAGTGGGGTCACCAATACTTAACTTGCTCAAGCAACTACTAAAGGCGTTTCCGTTGACGGCCTTTGTAAGAATATCTGCGAGTTGATCTTTTGTCGATACATGTGGGAGCTCTATGATTCTTTTTTCCAGTTTCTCTTTGATGAAATGTCGGTCTACCTCCACGTGTTTTGTTCGATCATGTTGTACTGGGTTTTCTGAGATTTGTATTGCAGCCGTATTGTCACACATAACTTTACTGGGTTCCTTTTGAGAAAAACCAATGTCTTCTAGTAGCTTCCTGATCCAAAGAACTTCGCTTAACCCTCGAGCTATACCTCTAAATTCCGCTTCTGCACTCGACAGAGCAACCACCTTTTGTTTCTTACTTCTCCAAGTAACAAGATTTCCACCGACCAAGGAGAAGTACCCTGACGTTGACCTTCGATTTCCCTTATCTCCTGCCCAGTCTGCATCAGTGTAGAGCTCAACATTCAGATGTCCATTTGTTTTGAACAACACTCCATGGCCTACGGTTCCCTTGAGATATCTTAAAATTCTCTGAGCAGCTTCCATGTGGGCAACTTGTGGTTGGTGCATGAACTGACTTACTATTCCAACCGCATACGCTATATCAGGACGGGTGTGAGAGAGATAAATCAGCTTGCCCACGAGCCGTTGATACCTTTCTTTGTCCGCAAGCTCCCCATTAAGTTCCATGTGAAGGTTGTGGTTTACCGCCATTGGAGTATCTGCGGGTTTACAATCAATCATCCCGGTTTCCGCCAGAAGATCAAGGACATACTTTCTTTGGCAAATGAAGATCCCTCGTTTAGACCTGAAAACTTCAATCCCGAGAAAATACTTGAGATTCCCTAGATCTTTCATTTCAAATTTTGAAAACAGATTCTCTTTTAGTTGTGCTATTTCTTCTACATCATTCCCGGTAATAATCATGTCGTCTACATATATGATCAAGCAGGTTACAAGACCGTTTCTTCTCTTGAGGAACAGAGTATGATCAGCATTACTTTGGTGATACCCGTATTCTTTCATGGCCAAAGTGAACTTTCCAAACCATGCCCGAGGAGATTGTTTTAGCCCGTATAATGACTTTTTCAACCGACATACTTCCCTTTCTTTAAAACCCCCTGAGAAACCTGGAGGTGCTTCCATGTAGACCTCTTCTGTTAGGTCTCCATGGAGAAATGCATTTGTAACATCAAACTGGTGGAGAGGCCACTCCTTATTGGCTGCCACGGAGAAGAGGACTCTGATGGTGTCCATTTTTGCAACCAGAGAGAATGTCTCAGAGTAATCGATCCCATACGTCTGAGTGTAACCCTTGGCTACGAGCCGAGCTTTGTATCTTCCAATGGAACCATCTGGTTTATATTTGATTGAATACACCCACCGACATCCAACAGTTTTCTTTCCTTTAGGAAGAACGCACTTCTCCCACGTGTTATTTTTCATAAGAGCACGCATCTCCGTTTCCATTGCTTCCTTCCAGTTCTTCTTACCCTGGGCTTCCTTTACGGAACTCGGTATTTGTTCGGAGTATAGTGAGGTAACAAATGCTTTCGCACTGTTAGATAAGTTCCCGTTAACCATATTGGCTGTAGGATACCTTGAATTTCTGGTTTCCCTTTCTGGGGAGTACCGTTTTGGAGGAACCCCTCTATTGGCTCTAGGAGGCAAAACGTATGTTCCCGGTGTTGTTCCAGAACTCCCATCATGTTGTTCATTAGATTCGACTTCTCCTTGGACTGCGTTGTTTTGCTCAGCAATCTCCACCTGTTCCATTGTCTCGGGACTTTCTTGATTGTTAGTGGTATCTAGATCATATTCAGACATATTTTCAAGGTTTGGAGAGTCACTTACCTCGAACACCAGTCTGGATGATTCTTGGGTAAGACTTTCGACAGGCTTAGTATGTGTGGATGTATGAGATGACTCATTTTCGCTTGCAGATGGAATCCACTTCAACCAGCTCAGTGAGTCTTCATGTTCTATCTCCCCCTGACCACTGAGATGGGACTGATAGTAATATTCTGTTTCAAGAAAATCACAGTGGACAGTCGTAATCACACGACGTCGTGATGGGTTATAACATCGGTATCCTTTCTGATTCACCCCATAACCAACAAAGACACATTTTTCGGCACATGGGTCAAGTTTGGATCGTTCGGTTTTGGGTATATGGGGAAAAACGGTACACCCAAAGACACGAGGTGGTAATGTAAGAGGTGGGGGTAGTTTGGTGAATGTGGATAAGGTATCTAGGGGAGTTTTTAGGTCAAGGGCTTTGGTTGGTAAACGATTAAGAAGATACACAGCTGTGTTTATAGCTTCGGGCCAAAAAGATTTAGGGACTTTGGATTCAAGCATAAGGGCTCGGGCCATTTCTACCAAAATGCCATTTTTCCGCTCAACTACACCATTCTGTTCTGGGTGTTTTGGGCAGGTGGTTTGATGAATCATTCCCTTCTCTTGAATAAATTGTTTCATGGAGGAATTAACGTACTCCCCTCCATTATCAGATCGTAAGATCTGAATGTTGGTTTTGAATTGAGTTTGGACCATGGTATAAAACAGTCTAAATTTGTCAAAGACTTCAGATTTGTGTTTTAAAAAATATACCCATGTCATTCGGGTACAATCATCAACAAATAACAGGAAGAAACGAAGATTTTGACCTCCATTCGTTTCAGCTGGACCCCAAACATCGGAATGTATTAGTGAAAAGGGTTCATTGACCCTAGTGTTACTCGGTTTGAAGGGTTTTTTATGGCTTTTGGCTAAGGCACATGTTTCACAGTCTAAAGTACTGTTTGTCGGAAAGAGTTTAGGGAGTAAAAGATGTAGATACCCGGCGGAAGGATGCCCTAATCTCCTGTGCCAAAGCCATGCTTCTCTACTCTTTGTTCCGTGAGCAAGCATCGCAGTCCCTGACTGAGTCACCTCATCCACATAGTATAAGCCCTGTCGTTCAGTGCCACGCCCAATTATCTTTCCAGTTCTGATGTCCTGTAAGATACAAAAATGAGGATGCATTAGAACTGTGCAATTGAGTTCCTTTGTAACATGACTTATTGATAACAATTTGTGTGTTAACGAAGGAACATATAAACAATTTGACAATCTCAGATTAGGAGATATTTCGACAGTTCCTCCTCCCTTTACTAAAGCACTTTCGCCATTTGCAGTCTTGATATGAGTTCTGTTTGGTTTCTTTGTAGACACGAAGTCTGATGACTCGTACGTCATCATATCAGTGGCTCCACAATCAAAAATCCAAGAACTGACTTGATCATCGCTTTTCTGTGTTGTTAAATAGGCTTCTCCACTTGTTGACGGATATTCCTTCAACAACTCATACTTCCTGTTGCTAATCATTTGCAAAATCCTTTTTTTTTTTTTTTAAATATTGTTTTAAACAAAAAAAAAAGATTCCAAAGAAAAAGACAATCCCAATTCCCCTTTTCTTGACTTCACGTGCTCTCACCCACCACACTTTTAATTTCTTTCTTCTTCACATAAAAAGAAACACAGAACCAAGAAAAAAAACAGACTTTCTCCTCTACATAAAATCAGAGAGAGACGAGAGAAGAGAGAGAGAAGCCGTCGGGATCTAACGTGTGCGATTCCGGCTACAATAACAATGACAACCACAACTGTTCAGATTCCGATCGTCGGAACGGATCGTGCAACACCGGCGGTTGATGGTGGTTTGTGGTGTTTGGTGACCGGTGGTGATGGCAGGAAGACGCTGAAGACTGAGTTTTCTGAAGCTTTTGAACAGGTAGGGTTTTTGATTTTTTTTGGGGTTTGATTTTGATTTGAGTTTTGGGAGGGAGGATATCTGAATTGGTTCTGTTTTGTGGTTTGAAGGAGAAGGGTTTTCACTGAATGGCTTTGTTTTGTGGTTTGGGCGGATTGATCTCAAGATCGTATGCACTGCTCTGATACCATGACAAGAGGTATAGAGATAAAAGGAGGTTTTTAGTTACTGAGTTGATATTTAGAATACACAGCATATGCCCAATTTATAGAAAACTAAAACAAGAATAAAAGGCAATACAATAAATGGCTGAGCTGTAGTCTTGGCTGTAAAACAGCTATGATTGGGCTGGAAATCCTCATAACAAATCTTCAATCATTCTCTTCTTTCCGACAGAAATTAGTGGACCAACAAATTCAGACCCAATTGCAGTAAAAAGGCCATGCATAAAAAATTGAATATCTTCGATCTTTAGCCTCAAGCACCGCTTAAAGGTTAGAAGCAAACCTTTGCCTCAACTTTAGCCTCAAGCAATTGTCGTCTTCTTGGTCTTCTCCTCCGAACGTGTAAGCACTACAATGAGAAACCAAAGGCGTCGACATGCTCAAAACAAGGTGATTTCTTCATCCATACTTGTTAATTGTTTATGGGCTTTGATTTAGCGATTGAATCTAGTGGTTTCAGTGCCTGTTTCCTTCAAATGATATCGATCTTTATCAGGGGTGGACCTAATGTGTTAGCAGGGAAAGCACGGGCTACGGCTCAACCCCGTCTTAGTAGTGTGAAAATACCCTTCAACTCCGTCTCCGTAGTGTAAAAACACCTCTCAACTCCGTCTTCGTTATATAAAGGATACCCCTGATAAAAAAAAAATTAGGGTACCCCTAAAATTTTGTGCTAGTTCCTCCACTGATCTTTATGGAAAGTGAAGTTAGTTCTTACAATCAGACGTCGTTTATACCTAAATTTGCTTTTCATCTATGATAATTTATCAGCATCAATGTTCTAGGGATACAGCTAGTCAAAATCTCTTACTTTTTTCATATGGTTCTTGATTCTTATTGTTTTTACCGATCCTTCAAGAGCATTTTCCCTTTTGATACATATATGAAGTATAGTGGTACATGTACCAAATGATCGGTTTATATAGTTTAGAATTAGGAAGTACTTAGGTGATCATGACTATGAAAGAAGGTACAAAAAGTATAGTATTAGTTGAGTGGTGGTGGTAGTATTTAGTAGTTGCCTTAGCTTTCAAAATACACATCCATCCATCATCAGTGTACAAGCCTGTCTTTATCTTTACTCTTTTCAAAATACAAACCCACCAATTATTTTTATCTTTATCTCAAGGCAAAAAAAAAAATAGATGTACTAAGGTCTTTATTTAAAAAAAAGAATCACAGAATTGAACTATACGACTTTTAGTAAGCTTTTAAGAATAACTTATTCGTTTTATTTTTTAACTTTTTTAAGTTTGAATAATAATTATTTATTTTATATATTTAACTTTTCTTAGGAGCCGGCAAAAAGAGGTGTTGATAGTGTATAATAAAGGAATCCACTATTCACACACCCCTATAATTTTATTTTCATATTCATAGATGTATACGGGTCGTATAACATTATACGGCCCGTATAGTTAGCTGTTGCACAGAAATAAATACAGTGGAATGTTTTTTTTACATGTATACGAGACGTATAACATTATACGAGACGTATACAATTGTATATGTTATACGACCAAAAGTGTTTATTTTTGTGGGGTTTGATGATTTTTGGGTTTTTAAGATCTGTATACGAGTCGTATAATGTTATACGACTGGTATATAAGTTTTTTTTCTTTTTTTGTGTAAAACCGAAGTTTTAGTAATTCTTTAGATAGCGTTTTCAATATCCGGAGTTTGTTGGGTGGCAATTGTGAGAGTACTGAGAGTATGATTGCTGAATGTTTTCAGTATCCGGAGTTTGTTGGGTTGTTTGCAGCTAGGGTTCAGAATAATTGAAGTTTTATTATAAACTTTTTTGGTGAAAGTTATCATCTTTTGGGTCAAGTGAAGCAATGAATGGAGGAATATATTTTACTTATTTTATGTTTAATATATGAAGCATATTATATAAGTTTTTAGATGGTGTTTGTAAGGTTTAATTGCCTTGTGTAACTTTGATTGACATCTATCATTACATTTTCACCCAGGCGGCAACACCAGTAGTCTACTAGTCACCTTAACTCAAACATTGACATCTATCATTGAGTGTCCAACTACAATCCTACATTATTGAAAGTCATTGTATCACCACCATTTATCTTCTTCTGCCATACGTCTTCCTCCTTTCAAAATTCAAATCAAACTCACGATCACATTACCCTACCGCTGGAACCCTATTCTGCTTCACCACTTTTAAACCTAGTGGACTTCACTTTCCGAACAATTTATAAGCATCAGCAGTAGCACACCCACTTTTCCGACCACCCCAAACAATTTATAAGAACCATGAAACAACTCAACCCCCTTTTATTACACATATATATCCACCCACCCATCCACACACACCATTACACCCACACTCTTCACCTTCTTCCACCGGAAAATCAATAATCTTCTGGCGGAAAACAAACCGTCATGGTTGAAGCTTTTGGTATTTATATAATATAAGTTTTTGATGTGGCAAATATTTGGGCATGTTTGTTTAAGTTGTGATGTGTCGCTTTCGTGTCTATCTGATGATGTTGATACTTACTTTTGTTGTTTTTTTATATTTATAATTTCTATTTTTTAATGGGGTATAACCGATTTTATAAATGTTAACCGATTTTATAAATGTTAACCATTTTTATTTTGTCGCTTTCATATCTATTATGCCATATCCATTATCCCCTTGGTGGTTTCTGTACCCATCCTCGCGCGATATGGCGTCTAAACCCTTGAATCCCAATGCTTCTCCTTACATTCCTCATCATTTCCTGAATTCGAGTTCATTAAGAAGTAATGATTGTTGGCTAATTACAAGACTGTTTGTCGGGTTTCCAATGCTCACACAGGGTGATAAACAACGTTGATCTGGAATTGGAGAACCGTTGTGGGTGGTAGTTACCCGGTCCCCTGCCGCCTTAGTAGTTGTTATTATAACAACCCTCCAAAATTATTTCCAACACCCCTAATATATTTAGAATGTCTCTATATGTCTTATAATACACCCCGTATACAAATAATGGACCCTAAATACTTTATTTTTGTAAAAATAAAATAAAAAAAAATTTAACAGTTCCTGGCGGGCCGCGAAGACCCTTAAGGAGTCTTACGCGGGCCGTGACAGGTCAAGACCAGGGCCGCACCCTGAGGTGCCACGTGGCATAACGCATGTGGAAGCTATGGGTCGAATCAGCCAAGCTAGGGCCTACCCTAGTTGGCCTCGCGGGCAGCGTAGCCCCTTGCTGAATCCTTCGCGGGCCGCGACAAGGTGGTTGAACAAACCTATAAATAGAGGCCATCGGCTGTTCATTTCAGTCGCTCACATCTTAACCTTTCTCTCTCAAATTCTACATAGTATACACTATACCCGGGCATAATACCCCCCTAATTAACGAAGTTCTGACTCGTTGTAAGTATCATAACCCCCGGTTACATATTAGATACGCTGTCCGATTGATCTAGTGCTCCGTAACGGCTATCGAGGTTCTGCCCGACGTAGTCGTTGGAGTTCTGTCTCGGGGAGGGTATAACTAATGTAAATATTGGGTTATTATACTAACGCGTGTGCATTGTGTAATTAATAGATAATCACCAGGAAATCACAAAGGAAAACCCTAAGATAGCAATGTGAGTAATCTCCTTTTTGTAAACCTTTTTGTAAACTATTTTTACAAAACCTTAAATATTTTAGAATGTGATTAGCAGTGATTGAGTCTTTGTAATTCTTCAATTACTGCCGGTATGTTGGGGATTTGTATACAAAATGTGGAACACGTTACCATTGGACAAAGAGTTAGCCAATGTGTAATATGACCCACCAGTCAGGATTGACAGTACTGAATGAGTAATTGTGTAGATATAAATATTGTAATCGCTCTCAATACTGTAAATTGATAAAACTCTTCTTGATTAAACTGGGATTCCACTCACCAGTATTTCCCACTGACAAAATGTTTTTAAACGCGTTTCAGGTAACAAAATGTGAAAGCCAAATAAAAGCCAGCTGGACAGCACTGGAGGCTTGGAAAAATGGCTATAAAAGTTACCTAAATAAAGAGATGTTTTTATTTAAATAAAATAGGGTTTATCCCTATGAAAATGTGTGTACTGGAAACTTGGGATTTCCCCATGTGTTTAATATTATAAAAATGTGGTATTTTACTCTGATAAAATATTTCCTAACTACGGTCCTGATGTAAATTCCGCTGCCAGATAATGATAAACACCGATACCACTGAATCTGGTCTCGCGGCCGCCCGTTCCCGGGTAATTAGGGGCGGGGATTGCGACAGAAGGTGGTATCAGAGCTACAGCCACTGATTCAGCCACATAAGTGTTCTGCTGACACCAAAATTTATTCATTTTGTTAGGAAATCATCTACGGGATTTTGTGCATATCTGTATATTATTGTTTTATGTTATTTGACTATTTATTAGTTTACAGTATGAGCGACCAAGGACCTTCCGACGCTTACCAACAGTTGTCCAGCTCACATAGGGACGAAGGCACCTCTTCACAGCCTACCTCTCAGGGTATTCGGCTGACAATGAAGACGGGATTTTCGTATTCAAGGCACAATCTGAAGAGCCATTCCCTCCTAAGAAAAGAGGATGGTTCAGCAGAGGAGCTCATGAACGTAGGAAGAGGATGAAAAAGTTACAGCAACAGCGTGCTTTAGCAGCCGCTAATAGGGAAACGAATGCTCACACTCAGGAAATGCTCAATAGGAGTCTAGCAAATTTTCATATCTTAGCAA